>CABFWB010002086.1:45988-115562 GCA_902151455.1 Timema bartmani | reverse complement strand
GTAGGGTGATTGTGAGATGAAATGGAGGACCTACAGTTTAACGTGGAATCCGAACCACGGTGGAGGCCTGGCATTCCTCACATTCACAACTTGTGATTAATACACGTCTTGTCAGAGGTGAAAGAAGGGTTTGGCAATCAGATAACTCTGTGCCGGGACCGAGGATTGAACCCCGAACCCTCAGCACACAAGTCTGACACCTTACCCCTAGACCACCAGGTCACCTTCATGTAATAAAAGGATATACATATTTGTTGTCTTGCAAAGTATAAACGGTCGCTCCAAAAGTTAATGATGCCCCAGAGGTAAGTTAAACAAAACCAGATGACAAGAAAGTATTATAAATACCATCACTTTATGTCAAAATCTGCGTTAATTGGTCTACCAGACTTACTACTATAATAAAATATGTTATTATTCATAAAACTCAGTGTCACATCGCGTATCTCCGGAGGTACATGTACCACAGTTTGGGGATCACTTCTCTATAGTCTAAGCCATAAGTTGTCAATGGGGTGCCGAGACACCCTACGGTACAGCGAGAAAATATGGGAAGTTAATAATTAAGTCTATATAAATATTGTACTGGAAAAATATTCTTGATTTAGTTAATATTAATTTTATTTTCCTAAGATACAATATTAATTAAAAAAGAGTATTTTTATTTTTAGTACGTTGTCTACTTAGTGTTTTCTAAACTCAAAACACATTGATATAAGGATGTTTCATACAAAAAATGGCGCGAAATATATATGTATCAAAATCTACTTCCCCGAAATAGAGATGGAGAAACTATTTATGCTCTAAAAATAGTATGTGTGAAATCATGGTGCTGAGGAAAAATACATTAGTTTAGGTTGATACACAATGCTCCCATTCATACGGCACATAATCTCATACACCCGTAATTTCATAAACGTAAACATATAATTATGAACCCCCTACACCCCCGTTCCTCGTTTTCTCTATAGAACATTGACTACTAAAATTCAATTCAAGTGTCCCAACAAATTTAATACCTCTAGACCAGATTATTTAATTTTAATTTAAAATATATATCTATACTGTACCTGTATGGACCTTATATACTTTAAACGTGAGTATTCTGAATCAGAACATGACACACCCAAACATATTCATATAAAAGTTACAAACGGAGTTCCACAGCTGTCAAATGTACTATGTAGGAGAAAAAACCTAATTTCACCACGATAATTATTTCAGATATGGTGGGAAATAAACACAAAGTCCACAGTTCAGTAGGCAAACGTGCTGTCGTGATAGTAATAATATAAATATACATTTGTTTATTTTAATTTGGCATTAGAGCCTATTCCAATTTAAAAATCTTACTTAATATAGCAATAATGTATATTAATTAATTTATATATAGTTTAAAATTACAACTATACAAAGGAATAGAACTCGTGTCAAGGTGTCATTTACATTATTATATTAAAATACATACCTGTGAACGGCCTTGGATCCATCCCAAATAATAATTGTTTTGTACTAACTTATAAGCTAGTTACAGGGCTTATTACAAATAAATGCCACTAATAATAATAATAATATTTAGCACCGCATCTTACTACCCTTTCGGGTTATACGCTTAAGTACTAATTACGCTAATAGATTAAGAATTGGGATGGTTGAATTTAGAGGAAGTGAACCCACATTTGCGTGGAGGGAGAGTGGAAAACCATTTAGGAAAAACCACCCCCAGTTCACCCGACCGAGATTCGAACCTCGATCTCCCCATCCTCGGCGGTCGAGCTCAACATGACTAGCGAGTTAGCCAACTACGCCACCGAGGCGGGAAAATGCCACTAAGGCTAACTTTGATTAAAAATATATAGCTATAAAAAGTAGTGTCAGCAATATAATATAATATTTATTTTCATACAAGCACTAAGTTGGAAACCAATGTTTAGTAATAAAAAAAGCTCCTTGTGTAGGTTCCATAGTGTTGAACGTCCTAAGTAGTATCAAGTATAAAAACAGTTTTTTTAATTATAACAATAATAATAGGTAAGCCTTTGCGAATCTTAGAAATGTCAAGTCCGAATCTGAATCACAGTAGGATTCAGATTCAATTCGAGATTTAGAATATTTTTCGGATTACATTCAAAATTTAAAATATTAATATTGTAAAGATATGAATTCGATTTTAAATTTCGAATCTAGATAAATCCTGAATTCGGATTCGATTAGTTTAGCTTAAAATTTGAGTTTATAATTCTTACTTAGAAACCAGTTGCGTAGTCGAGTGAATAAAGAAATTATCTTGAGTTTCAGGTCGTAAAGGAATCACATTGGTGACAGTTGTTTGTGATAATGAATATCCTCTTTAAAAGAAAGAAAAAAAAAGTAGATAGGCCCATCTTGTAAAAAAAATATTAATCAACCTTTGCTTATTGATTGAAAAAACAGGTGGTATCTTTAATTGATGTTTCACCTTTTGAAATTAGTGTTATTGCATAGACCTACATTTGTTTTAATAAACCTAAAATGTGTCTATAAAGATTATCATCATATTTTAACATATTTTATAATTGGATTGGAACTCGGAAACTTAGCATAGTGAAATATTCAACACGGATTCTATTTGAAACATTATGATAGTAAGCCTAAAATAAATTGGTTGATTCAGATTTGAACCTATTTTTAAAATAAAATGATAAATTAATTTTTGTAGGCAACGGATTCGACCGGGATTTGATTTGATAAAACAAAACTAGCATGAGATTCAATTTTTACTTGATTCGAATTTTTTAAAGCATGAGATTTGATTCGGATTTGATTCAAGTCAGCCAAGATTCGGATTTAATTGGAAATTGAAAATAATGATGGATTCGCACGGGCTTAATAATTGGCCTAGTATGAATATTTTTATGAAAATATTTAAATTAATACTATTTTAGACACAAAACATCTTTGCTAACAATCTTTTTACTTTCTCTCTATCTTACAGGTAGAGAAAGTATGGTGATCGTCAAAAAAATCGAACTCGAGATTTTGATGAATTTTGACGTTTCATGACTTCCTGAATCCGAAAAAGTGGTTTTTGA
Source organism: Timema bartmani (assembly GCA_902151455.1). NCBI lineage: Eukaryota > Metazoa > Arthropoda > Insecta > Phasmatodea > Timematidae > Timema > Timema bartmani. The sequence goes on along the minus strand of CABFWB010002086.1, from coordinate 112,491 downwards.
ATGTCTGTCTGTCTGTCTGTCTGTCTGTCTGTCTGTACCTCCAACTAGAGCCTAAACTATTTTACCGATTGAGCTGAAACTTGATATCTAGGGTTTTCATAGGGTTGCCCCGAGGGGTTTTTGGAATTGGATATCTACCCCTAAAATTAAGGGTAGTTTACTGAAGGGAAAAAAGAGAAAAAGTCGATTTTCTCAAAATCGGCTCTAACGATTTTGATTAAATTTCATTTATGAACATTAATAAATATTCCAAACAAAATGGCTACTCTCAATATTTCGGCAAAATGGCTTTAAGGGCTCCGGTCTGATGCGTAAATTAACATTTTTTATAATAGCTCCGAAACTATTTGAGATATGAAATTACTTAGCATTACAAATATGTATATATATTTATAATACAAATATTTTATTCGAAACATATTTTTATAAAATCAATAATTTTCAATCTATACGCAATTATATATATATTTTTAGCTTTTTGGACATTAAAGCTTAAGTATTGCGATCGTAAAAAAAACTAACCTGAAATGTTGATGGATTTCGACGTCTCATGACCCCCCGAACCCTAAAAAATAGTCTTTGCAATGCCGTCTGTCTGTGTGTCTATTAAAACTTAAAATTAAGGGTAGTTTACTGAAGGGCAAAAAGAGAAAAAGTCGATTTTCTCAAAATCGGCTCTAACGATTTTGATTAAATTTCATTTATGAACATTAATAAATATTCCAAACAAAATGGCTACTCTCAATATTTCGGCAAAATGGCTTTAAGGGCTCCGGTCTGATGCGTAAATTAACATTTTTTATAATAGCTCCGAAACTATTTGAGATATGAAATTACTTAGCATTACAAATATGTATATATATTTATAATACAAATATTTTATTCGAAACATATTTTTATAAAATCAATAATTTTCAATCTATACGCAATTATATATATATTTTTAGCTTTTTGGACATTAAAGCTTAAGTATTGCGATCGTAAAAAAAACTAACCTGAAATGTTGATGGATGTCGACGTCTCATGACCCCCCGAACCCTAAAAAATAGTCTTTGCAATGCCGTCTGTCTGTGTGTCTATTAAAACTTAAAATTAAGGGTAGTTTACTGAAGGGCAAAAAGAGAAAAAGTCGATTTTCTCAAAATCGGCTCTAACGATTTTGATTAAATTTCATTTATGAACATTAATAAATATTCCAAACAAAATGGCTACTCTCAATATTTCGGCAAAATGGCTTTAAGGGCTCCGGTCTGATGCGTAAATTAACATTTTTTATAATAGCTCCGAAACTATTTGAGATATGAAATTACTTAGCATTACAAATATGTATATATATTTATAATACAGATATTTTATCCGAAACATATTTTTATAAAATCAATAACTTTCAATCTATACGCAATTATATGAATTTTTTTAACTTTTTGGACATTAAAGTTTAAGTATTGCGACCGTAAAAAAAAACTAACCTGAAATGTTGATGGATGTCGACGTCTCATGACCCCCCGAACCCTAAAAAATAGTCTTTGCAATGCCGTCTGTCTGTGTGTCTATAAAAACTTAAAATTAAGGGTAGTTTACTGAAGGGCGAAAAGAGAAAAATTTGGTTTTCTCAAAATCTGCTCAAACGATTTTGATTAAAATTCGTATCTAGGCGTTGATTAAGATTATAAATAAACTGGCTATTTTCATTTTCCTATGAAAATGATTTTTAGGGTACTTTACAGAAGCGTTAATTTCCGTATCTCCACAACTATTTGAGAAACTAAACAACTTATCATTGCAAAATTGTAGGACTATTAGAAATAAAAAACTTTTATTTGACATATATTTTTATAAAAGCAACAGTTTCTGAGATATTTGCAAATATATTAATACAATTTTGTGAGCTTTAGTTGTAAACATATACTACTTAAGTCTTAACGCAATAATTCTCCAATGCCATAGAGTAATTAAATATAAGTATCTAAAAAAGTATGTTATTTTTCCTTAAAGCTCTTAGGAGAAATGTTTGCATAGCAATGATCTATCTCCATTTTAGACTCAATAGTCAATATTTACATTTTTTATTGGTCAAAATGTATAAATGAATAATTAAATATCAATGCGATGACTTGAAGATCTGCAACACTTTATAAAATGTTAAAATTTTAACCAGAAATCGAAATTTTAATACGAAGTGTTGACCCTTGTGGAATACATTAAACTGTTTGAAATGCTCTTAGGTGGACAAAGATGCGCCTCTTTTCTCATTGATTATATATCATTGTATATTATTTTATTCGTGTTCTTATGTGGAGTGGTGATGATACAATGTACATTATTCTGTTCAGAAATCTTACGAGTTTATAGAAAGAGAGAGAAAGTCTGTGCGGTGTGCCGTACCATTTATTTGTTTAGTTTTATAGACGTTTAAATTTAGCAGTTGGTAGTCAATGTCTTGCTCACGTGTCATAGTTAGAAAAAAATGTATGCATGCATATTTTGGCCTTATTGAACACAAATTGACAAATAGGTGAGGAACATTTTAAATGGTTTATAAAAGAATCTAAATTAAAAACCAATCAAGGTGAAGACTACTCATAAGCTTCTTGAGTGAACCATTTTTCAAAAAATTGTTGAAGGAGGGTCACTTCAAATAGTTTATTAAAACCATCTGATTTTTAAAAAATTTGAGAAGATGACCACGGCTTAAAGCATACATAAGATCAAGTATGAATGAGAAACTATTAAATGGCTTTAAACAGAAATCTAACATTGTAAGTAACTATGCTATTTATAATTATGAGCCCCCTATGAAAATGATCTGGATCCACCCCTGATAGACCCCACCAAGATTTGAACCCCAATCGCTCCGCTATCAGCAGGCCAATTTAACACTAGAGTGACGCCTTAGACCACTCGACCACTGAAGTGGGTATCGATTTTGGTTCCATTTCAGACCCACTGCTTCGCAGACAGAATTGGAAGCACTGTGGCTCGAATCCGGGACTTCGGGATCATAAGCCAGGAAATCTGACCACTAGACCACAAAGGCGGTCGGATATTAACTACTCAATTACTTTATGGCATAGGGAACACAAAAGTTCATTAACTTTAAAGGTTTTAAATATATTTTACTTATCATCGGCTCCATGCTGTGGTCAAGATTGCTAAGGCGCTATGAATGAGTGTGTAAATTAATCAGTTCTAGTAACTTTGCTAGTTCGGTTCCCTGTAAGGTTGAAATAACTTTGTACTAGCGTGATACGAACTCGGCCAAAGCACAAGATATTGTTAATATCCTATAAGTGTATTACAGGGTGTTAGTAACATTTACCTTCAGCTAAGAGCTTTAAAAAAATAATTTACTTGAAACATCAGAATAATCGCTACATTGTTATATAAAAATATTTATTTGTATCTTAATTTTGATATTATTTATACAGTAGATAAAATAGTATCGCTACTCATCCGTTGTACTTAAATTAGTAGATACAGATAGCCTAAACACAAGTAATATGTATACCATTTTAAAAAAATCATCCTTTACGACAAGCAGTTAAATAATCAATTTTATCTTCGAGTTTCTTTGTACGCCCTTTCTTCTATCGACCCATGCTTCACAAATTTGTTATTCAAAAGGATATAAAATAATATTGTGCAAATACTTTTCCACCTCAAAATTTATACAATCCATTGAATCTTGTTCGAAATCAAAAAAGTCACATTTTGTTAATTATATAAAAAGTAATCACCGTGGGTACTTATTGTTCGGGATTCGATACATTTCTTCTGAAATGAGCGCACAAACTGTGAGAATGCAACAGTAATCATATTTAACAAGCTAATAAAATAAAATAAACATGTTCACACTTTGACTACCAAAAACTTCATTCATTAATTTTTTGAAAAATAACTTATTCCAAAGTCCAATGAGAGTCAAATCCTGGACCGTAAAATAAATATAGTAAATAAAAACATTATGAGAACGTCTCCAAATTACATTTAGATCCTATTTTATTTAAAATAACTATGTTTGATATGAGCAGTAATGTTTATTTTTACTTATTATGCTACCAACATTTAATTGTCTATTCTTATCATTTTAATTTTCTAGTATGAATCAGAATTAATAAACAGCTTAATGTTGAACATATGCCTCACACATGTTCATGTCTTATTCTTAAATTTTTAAGCACAAACTAAGCTTATTTGTTGCTTTTGCTTCCAATTGTTTTAAAACACGTAGAAAAAAAAACTCCTTTCTCAAGGAAATTTTATTTTGTCAGCTTACTTAATATATTTTGCTGTCTTCCACATTCTTTTTTTGCATTATTTAATTTATTTTTTAAATTTAGCAATTTTTCTCTATGTGTGTATTTATTTTACATTACCTTTTATCTAATAAAAATACTTTTGATTTTTCCCCTTTGAGGTTGTATTTTTTAGTAATATTTTACACAAACACTAGGCCTAAATCAAATGGTTTCATTTGGTTAGTGAATAGGAAGTGGTTCACAAATCATATTATAAACACAAACCTTGTGTGAAATGGCCCTCTGTTAAACTGGCTCAGATTGAACTATATTGCAGTTATTGAGTTACTGATCAAAAGTCTCAGTGGCCACGAAGCTTGAAAATCAATAATTTTTTTGCTAGGGCCAATTGAAATGCTATATATTGTCACTGCGAGAATATAGCTTATAATAGACAGTTTATTCATATAGATGAGAGCTTTGTGTTTATGTGTATGAAAAAATATGAGTTTGTGAGTGAGAGTGAGTGAGTGAGTGAGTGAGTGAGTGAGTGAGTGAGTGAGTGAGTGAGTGTGTGTGTGTGTGTGTGTGTGTGTGTGTGTGTGTGTGTGTATCTAATATAGATAATATACTATTCATACATGTAGATGTGAACTTTCTATATGTGTGTTGATGTGTATGTGTGTGCAAGTGTCTACAATGTCACTGGCACCAACACGGCAACCCACCCCCTCTCGGTTGTACAGAATCATACAAGAAGAGTTGGCAGGAATAATGTCTTCTTATTTATATCAAACCAATCTGATATGATGATCAAAAAGTACTTAAAGCTCCCGGCGAGAGAAACCTTTCTTTCATGCATACACATTTTCAGCCCATTTAACCAAGGGCCATTTCACATAAGTTTTGTGCAGGATCCTTTAACTAAAGGAGATTACTAGGACCAATTATCGTAAATTGCCACCATTGCCATTTCCTCCCGAGATTTAAAAGATTATTTTATTTTTACAGCTGACTGTTATTCTGCGAGATTCTTGGTGGATCATGGTGCATCACTCTCAATTGCTACTCCAGACACATTAGGCAATACTGCTCTTCACATAGTAGCCAGCTATTCTCCAAGTTCAATCAAAGATGATACCTTGGCTGAAATGACGGAGGTTGCAAGATTTATGTTGGATAAAGGACTTGATCCAAACATTCAAAACAAACAAGGACTGTGTGTAAAAATATATATCTCTCTCTTTTATATATATATATAATATAATTTTCTCTCTATATATATAATAATATAACCTCATTGTCAATTATTGGACTTAATATAAATAATTTACTTGTACAAATTTTAATCTAAACCTATGTTTATAAATATAAAAATTATTACTAATTTTCAAAAAACCTTTTGACTTAGCAGTTTTAATTTGTTGAACAATTGAGTAGTTAGATATTCCTTTGTTTATTATTAGTTATTCAAATATATATTATAATTTTTAATAATTGTAATGTAAATTTTAACAGTTTTGTTCTAACCTAACACTACGAAATTTGTTTAATTTCAGTTCATCTTTACATTTGTGTACAATGGCTCAGAATAAGTATATGTTCACACTTCTTCTCAATTTAACAAATAATCCTGTTGACATCAATATCCGCACTCATGATGGACACACTGCTCTTTGGTATGCTTTGCATTTAACTGATACATATGAAGAGTCAAGTTTTGCTGCACAGCTCATCAAGAAAGGAGCTATTCCCAATCCTGTAAGATTGTTTTATAATTTGATATAAAAGTCTGAAAAAACACACCATTAGCATATATTTAATATAGAAAATATTTTTAGAGCATTATGTTACCTTAATACGGGATTGATAATTTTCATTTAATTTTGAAGACACTTGCTCTTGAAACCCACGTCACTCCACGGGTGAGTTAAATAATACAACTCGAACAAAGTGTTGAATTATTGAAGTGTAATTTTAAGTAATTTTCATTATATAACAATGTAAATAAGACCTGTAAACTACTTATATATAAAATATATATTTTAAATCATTGATATAGAAAAAAAATTTTTTTATAAAGATAAAACTTTACTGATCCTATTTTTACTATTGCCAATGGCAGCAGCAGAGACTCTATTTAACTCGCTAAATGTTTATTAGAGAGTAGCACTATCACTATGTTAATATAAAAAAAGATAAATTTTTACTTATTGGTTTTTCTTTCTAAAAAATAATAAAAGGGTACTTTACAAATGAGTGATTTTTTTAAAAATAATTATGATCTAGTTTAAATTGGTATATGGGGAAGCATTTCTTAAAATAAATTAATTTAAGGGTAGTTTACAGATGTCAGTTTTAGGACTGACAGTCTGACCAACAGTATGCATCACTATTTATGAAACCATACACTGTCAATCTTCGTGTAATTATTTTCATCAGTCCCAGCTCCTGCATGCCCTACAACTAATTAGTGATTATTTTATTGAAAAACATATTTTTATTCAATTAAGACAACCTGGACACGTGAATCTAACCTGAGACCTTTGGCTTTGTGCGCCAATGCTCTACCACTTAGGTGCATAAACTTGGCCCCACCCATAAAAGCACTAACAACTGGACCTAATGCAATCGTTAGTGCTGCTCAGTAAACAAAAAAAATCTTTAGTGCTACATTTCTGTGGAAATTATAAGCCAAAATAACCAGGCAGGGCCAAGTTGATCTCAACTTGGCCATGCCCAAAGCACTTGGCTTATAACTTCCACAAAAATGAAACACTTAACACTAACGATTATTTGCTTACTGAGTAGCACTAACATAGCACTAACGATCGCAATAGGTTTTGTCAATAGTGCTGCACCACAAGATGGTGGGCGGAGCTAGGTTGACGTCAATTTGGCCCCGTACAATTGTTTGGGTTTATAACTTTCAAAAAAATATAGCACTAGCGATTTTTTTTTTTTACTGAGCAGCACTAACGATTGCATTAAGTCCGGTCGTTAGTGCGCAAAGCCAAAGGTCCCGGGTTAGATTCACATGTCCAGGTTGTCTTAATTGATTAAATATATGTTTTTCAATAAAATAATAACTAATTAATTGTAGGGCATGCAGGAGCTGGGAATGATGAAAATAATGATGCGAAGATTGACCGTGTACGGTTTTGTTGTAAATACTGATGGAGACTGTCGGTCCTAAGACTGACATCTGTAAATTACCCTTAAATTAATTTATTTTAGGAAATGCTTCCCCATATACCAATTTTAAACTAAATCATAATTATTCTAAATAATCACTCATTTGTAAAGTACCTACCCTTTTATTATTCTTTTAAAAGAAAAACCAATAAGTAAAAATGTATCTTTTTTATATTAACATTGTGATAATGTTGCTCTCTAGTAAACATGTAGTGAGTTAAGGAGAGTCTCTGCTTCTGCCATCTAACAGACATGTGGCACCACAATTAAATGAATACAACTTAGAATTTTGTGGATATAATGGAAATATTTTAGTGGATACAAATCATACTTTTTATTTGTGGTCCTTGTTTAAGAAAATGTCTGAATGGAGACCATTCAGAATGGGTACAATTCAGGATTTAGTGGATATAATGAAAATGGATACAAATCAGACTTTTTATTTGTGGTGCTTGTTTAAGAATGTCTGAATGACTGAATGGAGACCATTCATATTGGATATAATTCGGCTCATCCAACTTATACCCTTGAGATTAAAATCCAATATAAGGGTGGATAAAATAACTGTGATTCAGAAAATATTTTTTATGAAGGCAAATTAGACAACTCCTTTTAAATACATTGTTAATGTGGAATTTTTTTAAACGTAATATATATTCCTTAGTTCGTGTTAAAATTAAATTGAGATTTTTGTGTAGAAAAGTTTCATTCTATAAATATATTTTAGAAATAGTGGACTTCTTTTTAATCAAATTAATGTGGTCTGGTTTATGTGTGATATCCCTTTTTTATTTTATATTTCTGACACCAAAATATGACAAAGGCTAAAGTGCTAATGCACTAGTTATAGGCATTGAGCTACTCTCACAGATTATGTCAAAATGATTTTTATTAGAAATTTGACTTGGAATCTTGGGAGATTCATCAAAGTGTGAATTTAAGTGAGGGCTTGAAAAAACAAAATAAAACTATTAAGGAAATATTGTATTCTTTATTTTAATTTTATTAAATTATTGGTTTTAATATAAATATTTTGGCAAATTTGTTTAACTTATATTGATTTGTTTTACCGACCCATATTTTTATGTTTTTTATTATCACTTTAGATCTATTCATCAGGTGATTCCCTTCTCCACTTAATTGCTCGAGAACACATGGACAATGCTGGCCTTTTCTTGTGTTCATTCGCAACAAATATCAACCATACAAACAAAGAGGTAGATATGTTTTTAACTTCTGATTACGTTTTTAGAAACTATATTTCAATCTATCTTAATTTGAATACACTCGGAAATATTTAAACAATACATAAAATGTGATACCTTTTGGCCAATACACTTCGATTTTTAAACTTAACCAATACTGGGCCAATCCTTATCTGGCCTCATCCATATGACCCAACACCTTCAACACACAACATCCGACACTCCTATCAATATAAATCAAATTACATCTCAATATTCCATGACACTCATACCCACAGATTTTCCTTCAAAACAACACAACCTTCAAGAATCCAAACTCTCTTCCTTATAATAATACATGATTGAAGGCAAACCCAAATCCATAAAAATCTCAAGTCTCGAGGAGCAATGGGAAGCCATCACAAGAATTTAAAGAGCCAGAACCTATACATTTGTCTATCTTGCGTTTCTGGCTTTCTTGTGTTATTTCTTGGTACCAATTTCTCTCATTAGGGAACTTATCCAGTTTATTTGGTGTTTTATTATGTTTTCTACCAATTTGGGACTTTGTATATTAGCTGTTTTACTCCAAGAAAATCTTAGTATCCAAAGCTCTCTGACCAAAATTGTAGGCCTAACTAGTGCCAAAAAAAATCTTGTCTAGGCTTTGGTTAAAGAAAACAGTACATTCAGAATAGTCATCCTTCTGTACCACAAACATTATTGGATCTGAGGTATCAAGTAAATAGTATTGGTAAAATTTCTATAACATATTTAAACTGAATTGAACAATATCATTTTGTTTATAATTAGAGATGGGATACTTTATTCCTTGAATCCCTCAAATCTTATCATATTTGAGAGATTTGAGATTCGTAAAAATCTCAAAGGTATCTCTAGTACAATTATGAAGACCTTGACATCAATTAACAATTTTAAGCAATGGTAAAAGTTTTTTTTATTGACTTGTACCTTTGGAAAAATACATATTCAGAAAAATTATACCAAATAGTATTAATATAAATAATTTATATAAACATGGTTCATTTAGTTATTTATGACACAATATACATGAAAAACAAAATGTCATTATAATATTTTTAAAGCTTTGAAGATTCGAATTTGAATTTGATATTCTAAAGTAAATTTACTATTCAGATTCGAGAAATATACGATTTGACACATTTCTACTCATAATATATACAGGTTATAGGATTTCTTTTTTTAATTTCTCAATTTAAAAAAAATCATTCCCTGCCAAATTATTGTTAATTATTTATTAATATCAAATATCTTAATACATTTCCCTCGCTTATTTTTTCTAGTAATATTTATGTTTTCATTTTAATCAAATTAAAAATTAAATATAATTTAAATTTCAAATATGACATGAATATTTAAATTCAAAGAAGGCCATGTCTAATATCTTGAACTAACAAGTTAAGTGTATGTATTTAATCTAGGAGCTCTGTCAGTTTAACACATTTTCATGGTAGCTTATCATTTCTTAGGAGTATATTGGTACTATTTTTTTAAATCGTCACTTACATAAGCTGGTTGAATTAGTTAATACAGTGTAAAACTCTAATTCCCAGTTCTTGAACCAGTGTCCCATGTGCTCTAAGCTTATGCATATAAAATCATCAAACCTTAAAAAAGATCAAAACTATTTTTTATCTTAATTATGTTAAATATTTAGTACTTTTTCCTTCAAATGTAAATATTTACTTTGATTTGCTATTTTTGAACTTTTTAACATCTTAAGCCATTGTCATCAACTTTCAAATATAAATTTATTTATTTTAGATTAACAACAAACTGTGCTACAAGGGTCTAGCAAGGCTTTTCCTTTAGGAAGACAACCATAAGTATGTCTGGATTTATTTTAAACCACCAGCCATTAATTAAACTCCAAAAAAAACACCCATAAATAACAGATGTTTGATCCCAAAGCTTTATTTTCAAAAATCAAATCCATGCACTATATCAATTTCAGAATAGTTGATCAAATTTATAGATTTGTATTGGCCTTATAATGATATGTTTTAAATTAAAACTATTTAATTATAGCATAGTGAACTCTTGTTTATACAACATTATTTTAGCGGCACCTATTCTCTCATGGCACATTTCCATAACTTCCACTAAATTTTGAACATAACATTTTTTGTTACTTATCATGCAGCATCTGGCGAACATTCCCAAATGTCCCAGTCTCCCGGTGATGCTGCACACACAATCAATCTGAGTGGCCCCACATAGTTTGTTTTTGCTGCCATTGTTGTGTGCTACCTTAGGGGTATTCCTTTTTCCTATCCATAGTTAACATATACATTTTTGAACTAGAGCCAAATAAAGCATAACATTGTATTGAATAAAAATTTAAAAAATGGTTAGCCCTAGCTCATAAACCAAGATCACTAGTAAAATATTATAGCATACATGAATACTATTCGTTCTTGGTCAGATCATTCTCTAATGGTATATTTGATAAAAATAAACTTTTTAAAAGTAGGAATAAATACAGAAATTAGAGATTAATGATACTTTCATAATATTAGGTGTCATTTGTTTACTTATTGATATTTTTTTTCAAGAATGAAGGTGTGCTCCACATTGCTTGTGCCCAAGGAATGGCAAAGTTGGTGTCAGCTATGTTAGCCAAAGGAGCGGATCCAAACCTTCAAATGGGATCAATAAGAAATGTTGACATTGGTGAAACAAATGTTGATGAGAAGTTTGTATCAAAACAAAGCCCTCTCCATTTAGCTGTTTCCAACAATCATGAAGGAGTCATTCGTGCAATTATTGAATATAAAAGTGAAGTATTAACTATTTTAACTTTCACACTGTCGTTTATTCCAAGTAATAGCTTTCATTCTTAAAAATACTAATGAATGAATATGTAATTTTAAATATGCAGCGTAGTTTACTTTCCATTTTCAAAATACCTCTTAAGTTTATTAAAATATCAAACTATAAAAAGGTCCTATGGCAAAATGTCTTAAGTTTATTAAGTAATTCTAAACATGAAATGGTCTACTTTAGTACTTTAATGAGTTCCTCCAATAATTTCATCTACTCTTTTTGAATATGAACATTTGGTCATGCAACCTGTGGTGTCATACTTGGACTAGACTTGATTGCCTGTGATCATATATTAAGGTTTGAATGTCAGCCAAGTGCACTTGGGGCTATTTTCCATTTGTAATTAGGGTTGATACACACATGGAAAAAGGAGAGAGCCGGGCAAACAAAGGACTTTTTTGGGTCTGGAAAAAAACACAGGGTATTTTTCAAAATCTAATATAAAATACTAGAATAGTTGTTAATTTGGGACATTTAATTGAAAGCTTGAATCAGTAGATCTTTGGATTGATGAAAAAAGTGAACTGAAGAACTAAGCACTCTTATTCAAACATGTCTTACTACCCCTTAAATAAGAGTTGTGAAGCGACAGAAGTTTTAACGCCACATCATTCTTAAATCATCCTGTTTTAAACATAAGTTACATGAGTTTACACTTGTCAATTTGATGAAAAATGAAATTTTATTACTCTTTTCTTCAATCTTTGCTGCCTGGAAAAATGAAAATTCCTTCTGGAAAATACAGAATATTTGGTAGCAAGAAAACAGTGGCAACCCTGGTTATCTATCATTTTTGTTTCTATTCCCTATTTACTGTTATAAAGGTGCCTTTCCTTCATTTATCCTCTGCCTATGTTCACAATTACAAACAGAATTGAATCTTCTAATAACAAACACTTATTCACACATTCTTTCAGGAAATTTAAAAAGTTCTTCTGAAAACAAAAACTTCATTCCTGACTTTAACATACAGGATTCAGATGGCAATACACCGATATCCCTAGCTCTGAAGAAAGGTTTTCAGCATCTTGTGGGTATCCTTATTGAAGGTAATTAGCTTGGTTGAATTAATTTTAGAAGGTTTATGGGCACTACATTTACATTTAAAATTTAATTTTAATAATATTATATACCAAACGTAGGAGTGACTGTTCTTCCATGTTATAAAATGTTTAGAAGATTTAAAAAATATTAAAACAAGATAATTTTTATTTGAATTTAGTGGGTTGTAATAATTTGAAACATCAGTTACTACTCCTTTTATACTTTAAGATCACCAAACATTTTATAAATGTATCATGTAGGTAGGTAGTACAGATCAGACCAGGCTTTGTTCATAGTGCAGTTTTATACAGTCTTAAGCGGCCAAGGATATTATAGGGTTAAGGAACAAAATAATCAGTAAAGAATGGGTTACAGTAGTGGCGTATTCTGAGAAAATTAACAGGTATGCTGGACTCTAAAAGCTATACAGGGATTCGGGGGCCGAGGACCCATAACCACCATTGACCAAAAAGGTCAAGGAATTCATCCCCGGGAAATATTTAACCCCTGGTGCCTTTAGAACAGTGATTCGTAAACATTTATTATTTTCCCCTACCTGTATTCTATATTTGGAAATTTAGCACCCCCTACTCTCACCTTGTTTCTTTTTCGATTTATTCATATCTTTGTTTGAATATCCACCTTTACAGTTTACCAAATATTTTGACTTCATAAAAGTACACCCAGACTATACATAAAACACACAAAAATGTGATGGTACCAATGATTATCATCCACTCAAATTGCAATAAAATATCAAAGCCAATACACTTAAAATTATCTCAATACACACATATTTGACCTTGGTGGGTTTGGGTTAGTGTTCACCGGAGGACCCGATGTTCATGGGTTTAAACCCAGCCAGGGTCGATGGATTCTTCTTGAGTGATAAGAATGTGTAGCACAACTTCCTTCTAAGGAAAAGTAGAGTCAATGGTCCCATGTCTATTGTGGCATGTAAAAGAACCTTGGAAGGTATGTGAAAATATCTTTCACAGGAAAATTGATAGGACCGTTCTCTCTGACATAATCATTCAGTTCAGAAAGTGCACGTTAAATACCTCAAATAATTGAAAAAAAATCTTCAACCACACTGGAATGTGGAGTTAGGTATTTGCAATATAAATTGGTCAAGATAGTTTTCTTTTTAAGAAAAATCAATTAATCCAAGGGATAGCAATGTAATTAATCAACATTCTCTATGGAATTCTCTTGTTTTAAATATTTTTATTATATGGCTCCTTTCAACAGGAAGTTTGCAAACATGCAATTCGTACCGTACTTAGTAACATTTCTTGAAATAGTAAAAATGTTTATAATATCTGCTACAAAAACTAACAAAATTACTATTTCTCAACGCATTAATCATATTGTTTGGATTCATAGCCTTGTAATACATAAATGTTAATTACTTAACAAAAAGTCTTCAAATAAAAATTGGTTGGCAACCCTTATCTTTTCTTAAATGTAGATATAGTAGTCTTACGTTGACTGATTAAAGTATGGTTGATTCCAGAGTATTGCAATTTAAAAAAGTAAAATCTGTTTTTAGCTCAGAACAAATTACTATAGCATAAATATATTTAAAATAAAACTAACTACCTATGGGGTGGTTATAAAGTTTGCTTTTATTGCTTGCAAACTTGATACTCCAGACAAAAAATACTTTTNGGGGGGGGGGGGGGGGGAGGTAATAAACCTAATCATTTTTAAACTTTAAGTGTAGAATGTAATGAGAACATATCTAGTTTTAAAGAATTTTTTAGACTTGTTTTAACAAGACAACAGCCGTTTGAGTGGTTTATATGCTGTAAGGCGTCACTCTCGAAATTGATTGGGCTAATACTAATGTCGGTATGTCAGTACATTTGCTCTTAACTCTACCTTCATCTCTTTTACTTCATTATTGTTAATATGTTGATAGCCCAGATGGATAGAATTATATTGTGGTGCACACAATAAAGTGTGATTGTCAGTCATTTTAATTAGTTATTTTTTTTAACATTTTTTTAAAATTATCTATTAAAATAATATATTATTCAATTTATACTCATTTTATTTTTTGTCAGCCAAGGCATAGGAAACACACAAAATATTTTAAATTTAGCCCTACTACAAGAATTGAATGTTAACGTTACGAAAATAATTTTGTTCTGAACAGGTGGTGCTGATATTAATATCTGCGATAAAAATGAATTGACCTTATTGCATCAAGCCATTTTGAAAGCAGATACAGAAACTGCTCTCTTCCTTCTTGAAAAGGGAATAGACATCAATGTTGTGTAAGTTTGTACTAATAATGTTTTTCTAATATTGATGTATAACATTTGTTATGTTTCCCAGGTGGATGGAAATGGGACACATTACAAAATTTATACATTTTTGACACCCCCCTTTTCCCCCAGTAAAATACCCTTATAAAAAGGTCAGAACTCATTTCCAAAGTATGATAGTATATTTTCATTTTATCTATATTAAAATCTAAAAGCTTTTTATTAATGTATTTTTGTGTATAAATTTTAGAACCACTCAAAATGAAACTCCCCTTGAACTAAGTATCAAAAGTCATCTACCAACTGTGGTAGATGCACTATGCAGAAAAGGTGTTGATACCTCTGCACCCACCTCTACTAACTGCTGCCCCATATGGATGGCTTTGGAGTCTGGCCAAGAAGATATTGCAGCAATACTTGTTAGGTATGTTAGACAATAAAATATTTGATCAAACATATTAGATAATTTTTTCTTCTTGACAAATTTAATTTCCTATAATTTAAATACTTAAATTATCAAACCTATACATATTGTTAGTAGTCAATCTAACCAATCAATTAAAACCATTATTCATAGTCATCTTAAATCAAACAATACATAGATATTTATCGATCTGAAAGAGACATGATTCTAAAGATTCTTTTCTCTTTATTTAAAAAGATGTCCTAGATCAATTGTCAACAAGATAAATACCCTACTAGTAGTAATAGTTTGGTTGGTATGTTTCTATATATTCATGAGAGTTAATAAAAAATCTCTCATATTAACAACATATTAACCTAGTAACTATATAATATAACATCTATTAAAATAACAATTTTTAGAGGATATTTGTGATATGTAGAAATTGTCAATGTTGTAATATTAATTATCTTCAAGCATTCATTTCTACCATATACACTGCCACATTTAGAAAAGAGAAACAGGATGAAACATTCTGTTACGGTCTTGATAGTGTTTTTTTTTTGTATGTAAATAACTAAACAAATTTTTGCTATGGGACTGTTTTTTTAATCTTTAAATGCTTATAAGATAAAAATTGCAAATATGAGAACTATCTTGCTGTGATTACCTTAACTTTAGTAATTTCACCCTGCATTTAGTGCCTCTGTGACCAGCAAGGAAAAAAATCCAGATCTATTTAGCAACTTTCATAACAACTTGATTCTAATTTAAACATGTGATACTTTTCAAATTAAAATATTGTTGCTCTGATTTGGACAAAATATATTAACAGTGTGCAACTTAGTAAGAGAATGTTGCAATTTAATATCTTCAAAAAACAAACAATGAAACGTTAATTTACAGGAATGGAGCTGACATAGACTATTGGTCAGAAGGACCAGGTGGCTGTCTTCAAACACTCCTGCACAGAGCCATAGATGAAAATAATGAAAATATAGCAAATTTTCTTATTCATAGGTGAGCTTAAATTTACCATTTATTAATTTCTTGTAGTATACATATTATTTTATTTTGAATTAAAGTATCATGTCTGTTGTTTAGATTTGTCTAATTTAGAATTAAGTTTATATTTATTTTAATTGGGTAATTACCCACTTTGGTGGACGCATGGTCTAATGTATTAATCTCGTATTAAACTAGCCTGATGAAGACGGGGAAATCGGGGTTTGATCTGGGTTGGAGACACTGAGCATGGTTTTCTCTAAATGGTTTTCCACACTTGGTCTACGCAAATGCGGGTGCATTTCATCTAAATTAAGCCTTCCTAATCATTAACCCATTAGTGTAATTAGTACATAGGCGTATAACCCGAACAGGTAGTAAGACGCGGTGCTAAAAAAAATTGGGTTATTAATGGTACCAATAATAATAATATTTAATAACATTTTCATTTTCCTTTATTAAAGTCTAGCAAACAGTCTAGGCCTCTAACAGGCTTTCTCCCAAGATACATAAGAACATATTATGGTTTGCAATTTAAAATATAATAAATACATCATGTTTATATACAGCTGATTACAATAAACAAATTTAATAGCTAAAGCATGTTAAGAAGGAAAAGAAAAAAATATGCTTCACTAATAATAATTATTTTTAGGGAACACTTCACAATAAACAAACATATAGTAATTAATTATATGGGTGTTCCTTAAATAACTCTCTAATTTTGGTTCTTTTTTTATGGTATAAATCATATTCCTGGAAATTTTGTGTATTGCTAGAAGCAATAGCGGTCACAATAATGACCAAACGTTCGTGATCAGATTGGGGAGAAGTTCTACTATTAAAAATGTTAAAAACAAAAAGGGTATCCCAACAGAGTCTTTGTGAAAAGAAATTCTGGAGCCCTAAAAGGTTTTGAATTCTATCATAATTATTGCAAAAACTGTTGAAAAATAATTTTTCATACCAAGATGCGACAAATTTGCGTTGAACACTTTCCAATCTGAGGGAGTCAGTTAAGTTGATGGAATCCCATGCCACACTAGCATATTCTAGTTTGGATCTAACCGAAGCAAAATACAAACTTATAATACAGCTAACTTTAGAGAATGAGAAAGTGATATACTTGATAAGGTTGAGTAATTTAAGAGAGTGAGAAACTATATGATCAACATTATGGTGAAAGTAGATCATATGATCTAATCTAACACCTAGGTCATTAATGTAAATACATTGTTCAATAGTATCAATATCAAGTTTATAAGTGAAAAAAAGGTTGTGATTTTCCTGGTAAAAGCTATAGCCTAAACTGTTTTGAATTGATTGAATTGAGTGGAATTGAATTTTTTGAATTGAATCCATTCCATTTTCTGTAAACCATTGTAATGTACCATTTATATCAATTTGCAAATCTAAACAATTAGCAAATTGATTGATGTTTTTTAGATAGTTTGAGATCATCAAACAGTAAATAGTTTGAAGATTGAATAAAGTTATCAAAGTCCTCAATAAACACATTAAAACGAAGAAGACCTAGATTTGATCCTTATTCCCATAAGGAGATGGAGGTGCTAGCATCAATTTTGATGGAAAAAGATCTCTTTTGCAAGTAGCTCCTTAACCAATTTAAATAGGAAGTTGATAGGTCATTAATAATAATGATGAGATGTTGATGATAAGAAGACAGCGACTACATTGGTTTGTAAGCAAGCCTTGGTGGAATATTGAAAAAACTAACTGTCCATCAATTTTTTTTTTGTTTTATTTTATCTAATATTTATATTATTTGCTTTATTTTAGTTAAAAAACATATTAACCCTAAAATTCATCACCAACATAAATTTTGAAAACACCACCAAGTATTTCCCCAAATATATTTTAAAGTTTAAATACTTCTTAGCCATTAAAATGTAGCCAATACATGTTCACTGCTCTATATTATAGCTATAACTTTTATGTTTTAACTCCTTGGCCTTTCATTTAACTGGGCTATGCAAACTACCATGATAATTATATTCTGAAAATTGAAAAATGACATCTGGACACGGGAATCAAACCCGGGACCTTTGGCTTAGTACACCAATGCTCTAACCACTGAGTTATCCAGGAATCGTCCCGTGCCCAGGGTAATTTAATTCTTACCATGATAATAATTTAAGTTTACTTCACAATATATTTATACACAAGTTTAGGCGAGCCCTGCTTATCATTGTACCTTTGTGTCATGGTTTATTATGTCAAGCAAACCTCATCAAAATTTGTCAAGAGGGTTTAGCATATTTTTTAAATTATTTCCAGTCTTAGGGGGTAAATGTCCCACTTACTCACCCTCACCCCTTCCCCCCCACCCACCATATTTCCATTGGATGCTCCAGTGATTGCCAATAATAATCTTAATGTTATTTATTTTTTGTAAAGTTTATTTTAAATTAGAGCGGAAATATTAACCACAAATTTATTTAAAACTAACACCATTGATGACAGTAACTTAATTTATAGATTGTACTTTTGGGGTAGCTAAGAGCTGGATTATAGGAACCTGGAAATGATATAAAATATTGTATTCATTAGTGATGAAATGGATTAATTATTTACTTACCACTTGTGTAATACCATCTCCTCAACACTTGGGGCATTAGTAATAATATTCTTTATTAACTTTGTTAAAGTATTTATTTAAAACTATTCTACATGTTTTTAGTGTGACTTACTACCTGTATGTTTAACTATTTAGCTCTTGACAAATACAACTTCATACCAACCAGAGACACACTCTCTAACGGGTGTTGCTATAGGCTGATTATGGTTGGAAGAACTGTTTAGAAAATTCACATATTTCTTTGCGGCCAACATTGATAACATTTTATAATATTATTTGTGTAATTTTATAGGTACTGATAATATCAATCAAAAGCAACAGCTGCAGATAACATGACTTCATGTATGAGTACATTAAAACTGTTTTAGTAACTTGAGTAACTGCCATAAACTTTTCTTCCTACCAAAATCAGGATAAACTTTCAAAGACATATGGCACATTTTTTAATTATCTCTCTGACTTGTGTTGCTTATGTCTTTCCCGAGCTTTTTTTCTTTGTGATATTACTGTGCCACAATAGGCTAAGACTCTCCCACCAATCAAGGATGCTTAAATTTGTTGACTTTGCACATGGTTAGACACAGATTGTGGAAATGATTCTTTGAAAAGAGCAACACTTAAGTATCTAACTCTGCTTTACAATTCTTGGGTGTTACTTACTGCATAAAACAAAAACCGACAAAATATTCAGATTTATTGTCTGGCCTAGCCTTACATTGTTAGATTAAATTTAACATTGAAATTAGAGAAGCTTAAAAACAAATTCAAATAAATGTAGGAATAAATCATTGTCATTACAGCGATTCCATTATTTGATCTTCATAGGTGTTTGGATTAAAATTTTCTTGTTTAAATGGACATGATGAAGATTTCAATGTTAGGCTCCAAAAATTAGGGCTTTTTCTGTTAATATGGAATAATATAGTAAAGCTAGGTTATGTTTTATACTAGTCCTTATACTATATAATATTTTACGGTTCACCTCATATTCTGTTAATCGTCTATTCCAACGAGATGGCATGCTGCTCAAAATTATTTAGCTTTAGATTGTTACTGTTGTTTTAGTGTTTTAATTCTTCATATTGATTTAATTTTCTTATTTTGAAAACCAGTTTTGTGTTTCCCTTTTATCCCTATTATGTTTCAATTTGGGAAGCAATAGATATGTAGTTCATCAAAGACAAAATTTTAAAATTGTTACTGTGACTTGAACTATCAGATAACATATTTATCCCATACATTTTTAAAATTAATTTATTCACAACACCATGTCAAGCTACCTTCACACACATTTTAACTTAAGTTTATATCTAATACTACCATAATAAATTAAATACATTTTGTATAGTGCATAGTTAAAATACCAAAGTAGAAAGTAATGCTACATACAAACTATACATTATTTACTACCTAGTGCACCCATATTCAAATTATACTTGCATTGTTATTGCCATATAAGTTTAATGCAGGTCTAGTATTGGTTATAAAATACTTGTATCAGTCAATGATAAAGTTTAATTACTACTTGCTTGGCAACATGAACTCCAATTAAGTCGTAGATGCGGCAATTGTGGTTATCACTCGAGAGGTTACTATAACCAGTTACTAAACAGACTTGTTACTTATCAAGTGAAGATAGGCCCTGGATGGGAGATGTTAAAGGATGGTGTGAACGTTGCGCTTTGGCATGCAAAACTAAAGTTATCAGGTTCAATTCTAACATTCAGGGTGTCATTTTTCCCTTAGATGAATATAAATTTGTATTTACATTAATGTGGAATGTAATTTCACAAGATTAAGTTCACTAAGAATGAACATAGCTTCAAACTTTCATGGCAAATAATATTTTGTTTAATATGAGGAAATTTTAAAATTGTAAAGTAAATATCAAGAAACATCAATGATTTAACTTAGTTTTCTATAAATACTAACTTTGATTATCAAGTCATTGATTCAAAAATCTTCATAAATGCATGTATTTTGTCAGTGGGTGCAGTTTGAACTGTTCTCGTCGCCCAGGTGTCACAGGAAGAAGTTGTGAAGAAGCCCATGACAAAGCCAGCCCACTGCACTTGTGCTGCCAATGGGGGCTCACCTCTGTTGTGCAAACTCTTATCGAACATGATGCAGCAATTAATATCAAGGTATTATTTCTTATAATACCGTACCTTATTTGTGTCATACATCACAAAATTTGGATGAATATTTCATTTAAATATTACACCATAGTAAAAATATATTCTCAAAATTAAAATAATTTAGTAGTCTCATAGTATTTGTCTCTTTACATTCTGTTTAATTGTTTTATTATATTTAAAACAAAAATAAGTTTGAAAAAATAATTGCCAATATATATAGATATATAAATTTATTTTTTTGAACAAGCTGTGATTCTTGTTAGGTCAATAAAACATTTTCTTGACTTACTCATTTTTCTTTTTGGTCATAAAGAGAAATTAGTGTAAAGGTACATCTTACTTAACACACTAGCGAGTTTTGAATTGTGTAGTAAAATTAAGAATATAAAGTTTTCAAAACTGAACAGTAAAAAACACAACCAGGATAACCCTTCTTTATTAGTTATAAATAAAGATATATCCCGGGACATATCAAATTCTGTACTGACAAATTTCTCTACAAACATCAAATTATAATTAATAAGGAAGACAAATGATAAACTCAACTTTGAAACATATAATAAAAGACCAATCCAATATGTATTTTTATTTATGTGTGTGTATGTGTGTGCGCGCGCGTGCACATGCATTTGTATGTGGTTGTACTGGAACATTAAGTATATGTCCTTAAAGTGTAAATGACAACAAAAATATCCAGATACAATCATGCCCCCATTCATTCATATGATGACTTGGAATTTTTTTTTTAAATATTGTTTCATATCTTGCTCCATATATATGTAATAAAATATTAATAAATAACAAGCATAAAATACAAACACTAATAAGCTCAATGAGCTTTCAGAAATTAAAATTATTCAAGCAAGTGAAAAACCATTTCTCATGGGTAGAGGGATGATTGAGGACAAGGTATTATTTTTTTCTTCTGACTGAATGAACTCAAAGATAAAGTCCACCATCTACAAAATAAATTAATTAATCACCTTTTTCATAGGTTTAACCACCACTCCCCCTCGATACTAAGCTATTGGTTTTTAAAATTAATTTAAATGGTAGCATTTTGACAACAATGCAACAGGGTTAATATTAAGATAAATCCACTTATTTAATAAGCTATTATCTCTATAAACTCTAGTGGTTGATGTGATAAAGATTGTAGATGTGAATGTAATGGAATTCCATGGCAATCACATTTGTGTTCTAAGACTTGCCTGATTGGTAAAATGGAGCCTGTGTCAAGTATTGCTATGGTGACATCATGAGGGCCAAGAAAATAGCCATGGCCATAGAGGTTAGGTTAGTGGGTTAGTGATGCATGATTGGGATGAAGCCATTTTGCCTTTGGAAGTTCAAACCATTTAGTTCTTTATGCAGGTGATTTAGTTTAAATTGTTTTGCTACCTGCGAAACTGCCCATTCCACTCAAGTTTATGTAGGTGTCATCTTGTATTTAGTATACTGCTGCATTTGAGGCATACTAAGTCTAATTATGGAACAAGCCCAATGTATTCTTTAAAATATGTAATGAAATCTTAGATTTTCATTACTTCCAATTGATGCTACAAGGAAAGGTTTTAGTTGAACATATTGTGAAGCATTATGTTGACACTAGGTTTTTCAGTTGGGCACACTAGTTTGACAAGTCATTAGTATTGGCAAACCGTTAACAATCTGTTTTACAGTCTCTAAATAAAATGACAACTCAAGTGTTCAAGCAAGGTTCAGTTGTATACTTTTTTATAATGGAATTAACCTCCTTTCTTGGTATAGTGGTAGCTGCGAATGAATATCTGCTTGAAAGAATCAGCTAATAACATAAAATCTTCTACTCTGATGATTATATTGCTGGTAATATTAATATTAATAATAATGATTAATAATTTACATTTACATCCACTACTGTTTCCAGCCTATGGCATGGGTCAGTTTTTTATTAAAGTCATATATTTTCCACTACCGGCTGACTAGGCCTGTCGTAGCTTCATTTGCTTTATAATCTAACTTAAGTCTAGGACATGCACGATATCCAGTCCCCGGCCATTAATTTATCAATGTTAAGAGGTAAACCCATATTTTAATAATAATGATTAATAATATGATTGTTAAGAGAAAAAAGGTTTCCCATTTTTGAATAAGGAATCAATATCTATTTAACAAAAATATAATCTTTCAAATTAATGATTTTCATTTAAATTTAATCTTATCAAGTTATAATTAATCATCTCATCTCACACATAAAATTGTAACAGAATAAAAATAGGAAAGAGATTTTATTGTTTAATGTTCATTTTTTTATACTAATTTTAAACTGTTCAATCACAATTTATTTCACTTATTTTATACATGTTCAAGATGACTTTATTTAATTTTAAAACTAAGCTGTTCATAATATATTTTACAAATTATTGTGTTAAATATGGTCTTAGAACTTTATATTATTTAAATTTATTGCTGGATGCGCATATAAATCATAATGTGATTCAACAAGATATAATAATCATTTATTCCATTTCTTATCAAACATCACACTAAAACATAAATTGAATCTAGCAAATTTATTTGTAATTGGCTGTTAATGGGTATTTTTTGTATGAGACGCATGCACTTTTTTTCTCACTCACACTTACACAATTTTTTAATATTTTATTTGATATACCGGTATCAATTTACACATACAGTAAAACCTTGGATTGTGAGCATAATTCGTTTCGTAAACATGTTCGTAATACAAAGCTCTCGTATATCATAGTGAATTTCCCCCATAAGAAATAATGGAAACTCAGATGATTCGTCCCACAACCCAAAAATATTTAATCTAAAAATGATTAATACCTTTTTTATTTTCGTTATTTAAATGTAACTGTACTGTAATCAAATTTATTTATTAAATTTAATGGTGGCTGGTGTGAGGTGGACGAGAGAGATAGGAGGAGGAAGTGGGTTATAGTTTAGGATGACTTTCACTGTCACTAACGGAATCACCGCTATATGTTGGCTCACTCAAATATTTTTCTTTTTGTGTGACTTTAACAAAGAACCTATCCAATGACACTGCTCGGCAGACAAAGCGTAACCATAGTACTACTCGTATTGCAAGATATCGCTCGTTTATCAAGTTAAAATTTATTGAAAATTTTTGCTCGTCTTACAAAACACTCGCAGACCAAGTTACTCGCAATCCAAGGTTTTACTGTATTTTTCTAACTTATTTTGAATTACATGAATAATTGTGATTGTTCCAGAATGAAGAGTTAAAAACCCCTCTTCATGTTGCTATTGAGAACCAAAATCCTTCCATAATCTCCTTGCTACTATGTCATCCTAACATTGATTTAACTCTTAGAGACAAAAGGGGTTTAACACCATTTGCCACTGCTCTTACGTGTCGGAACATCAAAGCTGCACAGGCCATCTTGGTTAAACTGCCAACAGCTGCAGAACAGGTTAGCCAGTTAGATAGGTTTCTTAGAGCTTTATTTTTGAATATTTGTCTGTTTTTTTCCTTATTTTGTTAGCCTTATACCTTATTATATATCAACAAAGTTCAACTAACCTAAGGGAACGGAATCTAACTACATTTTAAGGAACTATGCTATCTTTAACCTTTTTAAATACTTGAAGACAACATTGTTGAAAAATAATCCATGGGCCAGCATGGCATCCTACCCATTTATTGCAACATGTTTTTATTTACACTCTTTTTACCCTGAATGATAGCAAGCTTACCTTGATGGTTTACATTATGGTGGAGCTTATAAGATAGTCTAGGTAAAAGCACAGTATTAAAGCAGTATGGCCCTATATTAGAAGCTGCACCATAATGATGCAACATATCAAGTTAAGCTTGCAAACTTTCAGGGACCTAAGTATACATATTTTATTTTCAGAAATCAAATGTAGAGCTAGAATATTTGCATTTGAGCCTTAGTTAAAACCTGTTTAGCTTAGCTAGTAAGAACTAAATACACATAGCAATAAGTAGAGTCTTCAGGTATAAATCCAACTGTATATTTCCTAATGTGTTTTTATTGGTTTCTGGCCATATAGTTTGACAACAAAGGCTATAACTTCCTTCACACAGCTATCCAGAAAGGTGACGTGGAAAGTGTGTTGTTTTTATTGTCTATACATGTAGATATAAACTCCCGGGTTCAAGATGTCACCCAGACGCCACCACTTCATTTAGCTGCTCAATTAGGAACAGAAATGATAATACGAAGTTTACTACTGGCAGGAGCAAGGGTAAGAGATTTATCATGGGCCGTCACTGTCTCCCTTGCCAAATTATTTAATTCTTATAAAATGTCATGCTTATTGCCCTATAATGTCAGGAAAATCTAAATTTGCTAGAAATATCCATAATTTCAAGATAATGACCAAATAAATATATGTTTATATAGTTTGTTAATTCAAATGAAAAGCTATATTTAAGATTTAAATTAATTTTTATTAAATTAAAATATCAATTAAAATGTAAATACCTGAATAAAAATTAAATACAAAATTAAATATATAATTTAAGTCTTATATAAAAGTTTAATTTAAATTTTATATCTAGTTTAAATATTATTTAATAGTAGTTTATATTTGTATTTTTTTAATTGAAAATTAAATGTAAATTAAAATTTGATATTAGATTTGATATAAAACTTAATCAATTAAGCTACAATAATTTTTAAAGGAATTCCTTTATACTTTCAGCCATGTTCTTGGGCTAGTTTAATACATTTTTTTCATTTTCAAATTTTAACAAAAAATTTTTAATCTCTTTGCTATTAATTACATTTTATCACTGAGATAATATATAAGTGAATCTCATTTTAACCACACAGGCAGATGATCATGATGCTTACCGGCAGACAGCTCTGCATGTTGCAGCAGCAGCTGGTCATGAGGCTGCTGTTTCTGCCTTGCTTCAAAATGGATCAAATTTTAATGCAACTGACTCAAATGGAGACAATGCTTTGCACATAGCAGCAAGAGAAGGACACTTGTCAGTAGCTAGAGTATTACTGACAGAGTCAAGTCTTGATGCTGAAACTGTCAACATTAAAGGGCAAAATCCTTTACATGTCTTGTCAAGATATTCTCGAGAAAATTCTGCTGCCATGGGTGAATTGTTTCTAGAGTGTATGCCAAACTATCCTCTGAACCAACCAGATTTACATGGAAATACAGGTATTTTTAATTATACTTTTTATTGTATTTTAAATTTTATATTTTTGCTATATATTAAATTCAAAAAATGTATGTTGCAGCTCCCAAGCTCCCAATATTAATTACTTCATTGTATTTTTTATGTTAGTTGCAATTATCTTACAACTCGTCGTGGCTATCAACATATTGACATCCAAAGTTTATTAAAATTAGGGAATACTTGGTGTTATAAAATTTACCTCAATTTATCCATTACTATGCTTGTGAAAAAATTTAAACAGTGGCAGCTCATCCTTAATGCCCAAATATGCGCACCCTCCTACAAAACAAAGGTTAAATAAAGTTAATGTTCACATTTTAAAATGTTAATATTATTACTTTTTTTGTAATATACTCGAGAAATATTTTTTTAGCTATCAGCTATCTTAGGGAATTTAACGCGCCTTGAAAGGTGTCTCTACCAGATGACACCCCCTTTTCCTCCCAAACAATCACCTATTTGCCTTAATGATTCTTTTAATTCTTTTCTCTACAACACATGGATTAAAACTTAAAAAACGCAAATCCTCCAGTGTCGAGTACATTAATTAACCCGCTTTCCTATCTAAAATAAAACAAAAACATTTCTTGGATTTGACTCGCTTAATAAATATACAGTAAACACAGATTCTTTTAGTCACTTAGAAAATATTTTACTCAAATTCTTGAAATAGATAACTGCTATTATATTTAAGATGATTATAAAAATATATTTCTTATTATAAATTTAAAGACATGTTATATTACACAACTAAGATATTTTACATAGTTGCAAATCTTTTGTGAAAGAAGTAAACTAAATAAATCAATTTCTTACAAACTTCTAGTAAGTAGTAGTAAATAATTCTATCCATTAAATTAAGTGAAAAATGATGACCTGGACATGGGAATCGAATTCGGGACTTTTGGTATGTAATAGGTCACAACTGGTTAAAGTATCAGCTACTTAGAACTAGCTACAATCACAGTCCATGGCGTCTCATAGGTGACAGTATGGTGCCATACACTTGATATTATTAATCCTATATCCAGGTTGTTATTTTTCATTTAATTAAATTCGATTTAGCCATCAGGACTGATCCGGTGGATAACCATCATGTAACAGTTTGTCATACACATTAATTAATAATTCTACCTTCTTTTTTCTTGGGATTACAATTTTTTTATCAATTTTAAACAAACTCTTTGTGGTCACTGGCCATTACAACTCATTAACTGTGTGTTTCTTCCACCTATACAGTTAGAAAAATATGTCAGCCTTGTCTTGGGTGCCAGTAATTGGGAGGTTAGGGTTTAAATTCTTGCTGGGGTAGGATTTATGCTGTGTTTCCAGGTTTAAAATCTTGTTCTGGTGTACTGATTATTTTTTATCTAAATAATAAAATAGTATCTCACTACTTCTCAATGTAAATTTTAGTACATTTCTTCTTAAATTATATTTTTCTTAAACTAATCCTATTAGTATAGATATGTATATAATCCATGTAAAAATGTAAACATGATGCAAAAAATAAAACTCTTAAGTAATCAAAACAATTGGCTTTAGTTCAAGTGGCCTAAGCTTAGAAATCAATTTTAAATAAGATATACATTTAAAAATTAATGGACATAGTTATATTTTAATTTAATTAAATTTATTATGTAATTTTCTAAGAGAAACTTGATCATTTACAGATGTTCAGCTTATTTGGCCTGTATATTATGATTGTGTCATTTCAGCTTTGTTGTTGGCTTACATGAAAGGAAATGGCAACTTGTGTCGCACACTTGTGAAGGCTGGGGCATGCTTAGGTGCCATGAACAAGGATGGTGTAACAATTTTCAACTACCAGGTTGCAACAAAACAACTTCTCTACAGGTGTTTCCCTAATACTTTTATTTTATTATTTTGATGTTAAAATAAATTTTATAATACTTATTTTTATATATATATATATATATATATATATTTCAAAATAAGAGTAAACAAAACATTTAAGCAATGAATTAATGAATTTGTAATATTTGTTCAGATGTTTTTTCTTTGCCCTGGCTGTAAAAAAATAATTATACACTCACATTTGTCCATGCAAATTGGCAATCCTGTCACAATGTGACACTACATAATTATCATTGTACATAACAATATCACAAAGCATATTTATTTGGCAACACCTGTTTAATACTTATGAATTTTCTCACAAAGCTATTTATTTATTTTTTTTATTAAATAAGTTGAATAAAGTTCTAGAACCAATTAAGTAAAAGTGTGTCTAGAACTCTTTAGAGTCTTTTACAAAATAGGTCCCCTTTATTAACAACAGCTGTTAGGTCAATTTTTATAATACACAACATAGCATTTGAAAGTGAGAAAAATATGAATCCAGATGTTGATGTAAAAGACCAATCTTGTAACACTTAATAATATGTTAAATAATGTAAACCAAATTTTGGGAGGGAAAGGGGAATCAAGTTAGAGAAAACCACCCTCATTAACTGCTTAGGTGGTCGCATGGTCTAAAATGTCACTCCCACTGTAGACTAAACTACTGATGACAGGGAGATCGAGGTTCAGAATCTTTATCGAGTGTATTGAAGGCTTTTTTCCAAACTAGTATTCCAATATTCCCCACACACAAATGCTCATACACTTCTTATTAAATTAACCTTCCTCATCCCTAAGACCATAAGCGTAATAAGTATACTAACATATAACCCGAACGAGTAGTAAGACACGATGCCAAAAAAAATCCAAGTCCAGCCGTCATTGAAAACCCAAACTAGATCTGATTGACATTTAGTTAGTATGCCCATGGCACCCCATCTTTAAAGACGTTTAAAGAGAAAACTAGTGTGTCTTAGAATCGAAGAAATATGATGTATTCAACTCAATTTGTGTGAATCTGTCATTGATACACAGCTTCCTATAATCTCATCAGTTATCTGGTTCTCTTTTGTTCCTTGCATCCCTTCTTTGCAAATTCTCTAATACTAAATCCTAACCGTGGCTTCATGATAGACTTCTCTACATCCATTGAGTGTTTCCACAGAGCTACAACCATATGACTCAACCTTCAATATAGCTTTCTAGTATCACTACATCGGTACAAAGTCACTCCATTACTGCCACCATTCAAAACACACTGGCAGCCTTCACAAAACAAGAGCCTACTAGGCTATAAGCTATAATTAAGCTATAAACTTTAATGTGTGTGAATGTTGTAATATTTATTGCTAAAAATCATTGTAAACTATCTGTCTCTATGCCCCATATGATCTTTAACACCCTTTTTGCATATTTATTGATGTTGCTTCAGGATAATTAAAGTATGGAAAGGAGGATTTAAATCAATTATAAGGACTCTCATTCCATTCAATGACATGAATGGACCTTGATGTGAATTGATAGTTTTGAGAAGTGCTGTTCGGGATCCCAAACTTCGGGAAAAAATTCGGGAAAATGCTAGTTCCCGAAATTCGGGTGCGAAAATATATTTCCTTTGATTTTTCAGGACAGAATATAAAAAATAATTACAGCCAAGGACTGCCCATCAAAGTCATGTTTGTATTTAATTTTTATTAAAAATATTATTAATTTATAAATTTTAACAAACCCTATCTTCCATTAAGCAGCTAAACACTTGAAACTTCAGTGACTTATTTTGTAACTCCTTCAAAATAACAGCCCATTAAATAACTTAACCACACTAGAGATAATTGAGGGAAATACCTATCTTTGAATAGGTTTAAGTCAGGAAACCATATTTTAGTGCAAAATAATGATAAAAGTGGCTTTTAAGATTCGGATAGACACCTACTATATAAGAACAATAATGTTGTACAGCCTATTTCTCAGAAACCATGCATAATAACATGCGTTTTTTTTATTATATTTAACTTGTAAATTTAAAATGAACTATATAAATAAAAAAGTTACAAGTTAGTATATTTTTTTTACAATAAGATGTAATTTCAATTAAATTAAAATTAAATAAAACATTAAATACAAGAATATAGTTTTGACTCTATCATATTATTATAGAGAATAAGATAATGTTCTATCATACACGACAAATATTTATAATACAATAATTTTTACAAAATTTGGTATTTTCACATTAAATCATGTCTTAACTGTTGAAAAGGTTCAGTAGTTTCCTGCTAGATAGGTCTGTCATCGGAAGCACCTATCCCTTTTCTATCCAACCCCTTTTTGGTATTATCTATCTCTCCTTCTTTTTTGTAAGCCCCGCTACTCCCCCTTCCCTCTCCCCATTTATATCCTGTTCAGGTAGAACCATTGACTTGACACTAATTGTCTGTCACCTTCAAACTTGAGTTATTTAAAATTAAAATGTTCCCTGTGATGTATTTGCATGTTCTATGTTAAAAGTTTTTTTATAGGGTAGGCTTAGTTCTGTTTAGCTTATAAATAATTTGATTAGGTATAACCTATTTGTATAGCAACAGTTTTGTAAGAAGAGATGGAAACGTTTTCTCTATATAGTTTAATTCATGTTTTATAGCCGAACAAGGCCTTTTCGTACTTATAGCAGGATTAATTTTAAAGATATTAAGATTCAGTGGTGACTTGATAGACTTGATAGGGGACTTGATAGGGGAGGGTGGGAATGTGTGTCAAAGCTACTATTTCTGACCCCTGAAAATATCACATTATTTAGTTTCAGGCTTCATTTAAAAAAAAAGAAATGACGCACACACATGTATGTTATACAGGTTGTTAAAAAAAGGGGGTACAGAATTTATGGATCCTGTTGTACACATTAACATGAGTAAAATAATTTTAATGATGTTACATAACCTTTAGTTGTGTTGTTGGTAAACTCCAATAATAATAATAACAATAACCTTAGAAATTATAGGTCCCCAAACCATAGAGGTAACGGCAATTTTGTATTTTAGTAATAAAAAATAAATGGTACTATGCACCATATGAGCTTTCTCTCGCTTTTATCTTAAAATATACATTGATTAAGAACTTGTAATATTTGTGAAACGAAATAATAGGTGTACACATTGTTGTAGAAACACTACACCAAAAATCATAAATGAAATAATATACACTGTTACTTACTCTATGGCATTATGAACTAGGAACACTGTTCCCATAAATTAAGAAAAGAGAAACATCTTTGTTAACCAAAGAGCATAAGAATCAAATTAATTTTCAAAGGCCTGTATTAAAAAGTATATATATTTTTTATGTCTCTGAAATTATTGGTTTTATAAAAATAAATTTCAAATAAAAGATTTTTATCTTTAATAGCACTACAACTTTACAATGAAAAGTGATTACATATCTCATATAGCTGTGAAAAAATTATGAAAATTTGAAAATCTCCCTTATGTAAAGTATCCTCAAAGTCATGTTCATGAGAAAATTAAAATTTCAATCGTGTTTATAATGATAAACAGTGTATAGATACAAAATTTAATCAAAATCATTAGAGCGAATTTTGAGAAAATTTATTTATTCTGTTTTTGTATTTCAATAAACTACCCTTAAATTTAGGGTTAGATATCTAATTCCATTCCAAAAACCTTATGAAAACCCCAGATACAAAGTTTTAGCCCAATCAGTAAAATGGTTTCAGTGCTAGCCCAAGCCAAGGTACAGTCAGACGGCATTGCGAAAAGCACTTTTTTTTGTTTCGGAAGTTCATGAAACGTTGACATTTATCAAATCTTGATTTCAAATTTTTGACAATCACAATATTCTCGCGCCAAGGTGTCGAGAGAGAGAAAATATTTGTTTACAAAGCATAGTTACCCACAGTGGTGTTCTAGCCATTGCTTGCTGTTGGTTTGATCGGCTTTGATGGGGAGGTCGAAGTTCTAATCTTGTCTGCGTGAACTGAAAATGGTTTTCCCATTAAATGTATGTATGTACATATATTCATACACATACATTTAACGGTTTTCCACAAATGATATATCACTCTGGTCTTCCCATCTTCAAGCCACACAAATGCCGGTTCACTTCCTCTTAGCTACCTTCTTAGCTTCCTTCTTCATCTATACCCAATCAGATTAAGCTGTCAATATCATGTGTTCTGAATGAAACAATAAAACAGAAAACTTAGTTCTAGTTGGTTTACAATCATATTATAGTAATAAACTAATGATTTTAAATGGAAACGTGGTTTACAGAGTTTAATTCAGAATTTTTTTTTTATATCTTAGAATATAATGTTCTTGTTAGTATGGTGTTCAAAAAAAGTGAACAGTAGGGCCTATTTGTAAATTAAAGTAGGCGTACTGTGTGTACATTCTATTTAATTTAAATAACATTTAAAAAATGACAATTTTTCACCAACTTTGGCGATATTTTTCTGACTCATTACATTTTTTTAAGATAGTTCCAATTTTTTCTAACAGCCTATCAACTAGAACAAAGTGAGGTTTTCGCTTTGATTTTTCTATCTTCTATACAAACAAATTGTGGTACACTTATCTTAATTCTAACCTCCTTATACAATGTATTTAAATAGTTTGTGCAAGTAGCGACTGTAAAAACTATGTCACTGAAAAAAACAAAAATAAATGGCTATATTTTTTTTAAATATAGGAAAGAAAATATATTTTTATATATTCCTACAGTAATAGATAAACTAAATAAAAATGTCACAATTGATTAAGGTAACTAAGAAAAATTGTACTCTGACAGGTATTCAAGCCCTTGTCCGTTGACTTTGGATGTCATTCTATAAAACACCTAGCTTGCGTATCAAAACTCAGCATCACTCTTTGGAGAGAACATCAGTGACAGCTTGTCTTTTGTTGTGTAGCAAGCAACAAAGTTGAAAGGATTAGGGGATTAACAATACTGTGGAATGTAAGGAGACACTGAAAGGGGTAAAGTATAGAAGGGGTTAGAGGGGTCAGTGTGGTGTCTGCCATAGCTAAAGTAGCGCACCTCTAGTGAGGTGATAATACATAGTACTACTTGGAAAAAAGATTTACAAAACCTCGAGATGTCCATCCGAATTTTATATATCAAAATGATCATGAAATACACCAACACACTAATTTGCATGAAGATACGGAAGTTATGTGGGTATTATTGTTTGTAATGGCATCCATTTGCTTTTGTACCATAGATAAGAGTGTTGTATAAGCTAATATTCTTGGAGTGTAGCAGCGCTTTTTTTTAGAGTTTTAGTAACTATAACTTAAGAGGTAATCGAGTACACCGGCTCAATCGAAAAATGTTTTTGTTATTCTTAGTGGACAAGAATGGTGCTCACTTGTATTTATTCAGGCTAGTTTGGATATTCTGATGTTTTACTGTGAAAGTATTTATCAAAATTCATGCCATGAGTTTTTTTTATTTAAAAACTATTCTAGTCAATCTTAAAATTTATTTTTAGAATTTACCTATTTATATCCAAACCAAAAGTATTTAATTAAAACTATGGTTATTATAGTTGTATTAGGCCTACTTATTTAATTTACATAGTATTTTTTTTTCAAATACTCAACACTTGCTGGACAAAATATTTAGTTTTTATTTGGAAAACTTACAATTTAAAAATAAATAAACCTAAAATTTTAAGTGTAGGTACATATTTTTTTCCTTAGATTTTTTTTTTTTGACAAAATTTTATAACTACAACCGAAACTGAGTTTTTGTCATTTTTACTGACTATTCAAAATATTGCTGACATATACTACTACATTAAACTCAATTTAGACTATCGAATTCTTTTAATTGAAATGAATATGAAAGCTGAGCTTAGATTAAAATTATAAATCTTAAAAATATATATAATCCTATAGTAGAAAACTATTTTTAATTATTTTTTTTTACCCATCTCGGTCCCGCGGGAAATCGATATTTCTCTCCCGAAAATTTCCCGAAGTCAAAATGTCATTCCCACACGGCACTAGTTTTGTTGGGCAGAGTATAAATCGAAATACACAATATGTATAAACTATTGCTAACACAATTTATAGTGCGAATCGTACAGCGTTTGGCTGGAACATGATTTATGGTTTATTATTTGAAAAAGCTTTTAAGAGCAATTTCTTACGACATCTGTCTGCGTTATAGTGAACTACAAATTTAAACAAACAACGTTTTGATGGTAATGGTAATAATTGAACTCCAACACCCACCCTCAATTTAGAGTTCAAAAGGTCAATAGGTAACAATTAAGCACATAAACCCAATTTGTTGACACATTTCTAGTATTTGGCTCCAGGAAGAAGTTTTGTTAAGGTGTCAGCTACCATATACTCATTGGATAGATATTCAAGCCTTAGCGGGTGATCTTGGAGAGCTTGACGAATAAAATGAAACTTTTGTGTATGTGCCAATTCTCCAGCTGATTGATTTTCATTGAAAATAATGATGTTCTACAACTCCTTTAAACTAAGTTCTCGCACAAAAGTCATCAGGAAGATTGCTTCCTTCGCGGCTTCGGGTAGACTCATATACTCTGCCTCGGTTGAAGATAAAGCAATTGTTCTTTGCTTTCATGAGCACCATGATACCACCGCTCCGGACAAGGTGAAAGTGTAACCTGTATAGGATTTTCTGTCAGTGTCACAATTTCCCCAGTCGGCGTCTGAGAAACCGGAAAGGCCTTCGTCATCCTTGGCGTAGACCAACCTCTTGTCGACGGTCCCTTGCAGTTATCTTAGGACATGCTTGGCAGCTTGCTGGTGAGTTGAATTAGGACAATTATTATATTGTCTCAGCATGATGTCTGCATAAGCGATGTCTGGACGGGTACCTATGGTGATGTACATGAGGGCTCCAATCATCTCTCTTAATGGATATTGCATTGTTTCTTCTGTGATAATGTAGGAATAATCAAACTTGACCCCAGTTGATATCGGTGTCTTCGCTGGTTTGCAGTCATCCATCCCAAACTGATGTAAGACATCCTTGATGCAGCCACTCTGACAAAACATTACTTTGTCCTTGGATTGGTTCATTTATTTCCTAAACAATAACTTATGGCTCCAAGGTCCTTTACATCAAATTTGTTTGACAGTTCACATTAAATGTATCTGGTTCATTCTGGGTTTCCGGAAGCAATCACAATGTCATCAACATAAATGAGTATGTATACTGGGCATTTACTTCAACTATCGATGTACACAC
Organism: Timema bartmani; assembly: GCA_902151455.1. Classification (NCBI taxonomy): domain Eukaryota; kingdom Metazoa; phylum Arthropoda; class Insecta; order Phasmatodea; family Timematidae; genus Timema; species Timema bartmani. The sequence goes on along the minus strand of CABFWB010002086.1, from coordinate 77,236 downwards.
TTGGGCGAGAGCTTGTGGGCTGCCACCCGATGGATTCTAAAGTTGCACTTAATTTAGCGTGTCACTGTTGACCAGTTTGACGGAGTCCATAAATGGACTTTCGAAGTTTACAGACTTTGTCACTGAGTTCTAGTTTCTGAAGCATGTCTTTTGCTTTCCCAACAATGCTGTCATCCTTTTCAGTCCTAATAATCTTTTGTAGTGCCTCAACAAGCAAGTCCGGCTGTTCCATAAATGATAGTGTGTCGATGTAACCATTCAGATAGGTCGTTGTAATGTTGAGCTGTGAGACATTTAAGTTGAGTTTAGCTGATAACGCCATGAGTAACCGAAATAATTTGATCCTGGTGTACAGAGCAAAAATGTCAACAAAGTCGATTCTTGGTCTTTGGGCGAAACCTCATGCAACCACCCTGGCCTTCCTTCGAAGTAACATTCCATTGGGATTATACTTGTTTCGGAGAACCGCCCTACAGTCAATCACCCTACCTTTGGTCGGTCTTTCAACGATTTCCCAAGTGTCGTTGGCGACCAATTATCTGATTTCAGAATAGATTGCATCAAACCATTCCTTGTGATCTGGCCCTTTCATGACACTGTCAAAGTGAATCTTTAAGGAATTCGTTGCAACGAGAGCATCATGAAACGATCCGTTTTCTCCATTACTTTTAACATCAATGAGCTCCACTGTTTGTTGAGATGATGTGGTGTTTGAATGCCCAGTATCTTCACTATCTGGTGGATCATTATTGAAAGCAAAGTCCTGATTGGCTCAGTTGGTCGCAGATTGGTATATTCTAGTCGGGTGACCCCTTCTTCCGGTATGCAATAAATTTGGTCTGCCAGGTCCCCGCCCCGCTAGCATGTCTGATTCAGTGCTTGTGGCACCTTGATGAGCTTGTCGATCTCCATTGTGAGCTTGGGTGGATCATTCACCTCGAATCCAAGAAATGGTTTGTTGTCTTCCAGAGCGTTTGGACTGATTTCAACATCTTTGTGTGAGGACGCTTCTTCAATGAAACCCCCCTCCTTCATGTTGAACGAATGTACCTTCTTCTTAAAGGCAGTCTGCGGATGTATGTCCAGGCCCAGGCTCGGCACAGAATCTTACGTCCCTGGAAACATGGATCTTTCTTTCACTTGGTATCCATACCCGGCAGGCCTTGGAACAGTCAGAGTAACCGACGAAGATCCCTCGCTTGCAATCAACTGTAGCCGTCTATACGAAAAACGCGCGCCACCTTGAGATGCCTCCCTCATTAGCCCACAGACGCCGGAATTGATTAACTTCAGAAGCTCTTTTGAGATTATCTCTCGTTTGGTGAAGGTAGTGGACGTTATCTTTCCTTAAAGACAGGTGTGACAGTTTTTTAAGTCAGTTGAGTCGTTGAATTTCAAACCAATAACACATTGGTTCTTGAGCATATTGAGCATGTCCCTCGAATTCAAATGACCAAGTTGAGCATGCCAAACTTTTAATTCATTTTTTGGAATTTTTAATCCTGTGACCATGCACGCACGCTGATCGCTTTCACATAAGTAGAATAAGTCACCAATTCTACTCACAACAACTTTAATGTCATCATTTATCTATTTTATGGTCGCGTTATCTTTCTTGAATGTTACCTTGTTGTTATCAACAATTTTAGCCACAGAGATGAGGTTCGTTCGGAGGTCAGGTATGTATAAGGTGTCTTTCAATGTGATAGTCTGTCACACTGTTCGCAGTAGTGATTTGCACGTCACCACTTGATTTTACTTGCCTGGCACTGTCATCATCAAGTTTAAGATTCCCATGGATTTTCTTCATTTGCATGAATGCATATTCATTGTTGCATAAGTGAGGAGTGCAACCACTATCAATGCACCAAAGGTTGTTTATGGTTCACGATTTTTGAATTTTTTTGTCGACAAAAAAAACCCAGCAATGAGCCTTGTCAGCTTTATTTGCCGTTTGTTCACTCAACTTCTTTTTAAAGAAATAATTGGCCTCCCTGTGTCCTTTCTTTTGGCAAAAGCCGCATTTGTAGTTTAGTTTTGGTTTTTGCTTAAGTTTCTGTTCGGATCCAGCACCAATGCTAGCGCCACATTTTGGTCTGTTTACGAACTGTTTTCCTGACTTGACAAACATGGCGGCACTTTCGTTTTCCTGAGCTCGCATGTTATGTTCTTCTAAGACTTTCACTTTCAATGTATCAGCGTCCATTAAATTGTCACAGCATTCGATTGCACATCAAAAGTTGTTGTAATTGCTGGGGAGACTATATAGCAGCATGATTGGCAACAGATCGCCGTTTATCTCCACTTCCATTGCTTGCAACTTATTAACAGCGTCATAAAACCCAGCGAGATGTTCAGTCACATCGTCGCCATCTTGCATCTTGTGTTGCGTGAGAAGTTTAAGCAACGCTACCTTGCGAGCGGCCCCCTTTGAATGCTAGATTGATTCTTGCTTGACCCATGCATTGTGTGAAGTAGCGCATCCCCGAATCTGTTTTAATTCAGATAGATAGATGAACAGAATCAAATCAGCTGTTTCCTTCCAATTGGCCGCTGGCCAAGCTTTGTGTGTGGCTTGTGTGGCAACATTTACCGCGTTTTCGCCAACCACTTTGGGTTGTGGTATTTCTCCTGACACATATCCCAATGTATCATTCTTTATTAGCAAGGCTTTGACTTGTATTTTCCACGTATCGTAGTTGTCGCGTGACAATATCTCGAGTTGTGTTGAATGCGTCGCGTTCGCGTGCACCATTTTGTTAGGCTACCAAATTGTTCGACTTCTGCACCTTTTGATTTATAACTTTTCGTTTAGTCAAAATATTGTTTTGTTTCAGATAGCGTAACTCACGTAATCTTGGCCCATAACCTGTTGGGCAGAGTAGAGATTGAAATACACAATATGTATACACTATTGCTAACACAATTTATAGCGCGACCAGTACAGCGTTTAGCTGGAACATGAATGACGGTTTATTATTTGTAAAAGCTTTTAAGACCAAATTCATATGACATCTGGTCAGCGTTATAGTGAACTACAAATGTAAACAAACATGAACGTTTTGATGGTAATAATTGAACTCCAACAAGTTTTGAGATACCTATGGTGTATTAATTTATTTTAGGCTAGCTATATATATATGTGTGTGTGTGTGTTTTTTTCTTAGCACCACATCTTACTACCATCCCGTTCGGATTATACGCCTACTGTCTCAGGGATGAGGAAAGTTGACTTTAGATTAAGTGTACCTGCATTTGTGAGGAGGGAGAGTGGATGACCATTTAGGGAAAAACACCCTAAATACACCTGATTGGAATTCAAACCTCAATATCCTTATCATTGGCAGTATAGTTTATTGCGGGAGTGGTGTCATAGACCATGCGGCCACCGGAGCTGGTAGGCTAGCTACAGTAGGGCTACTATATCTGCTGATTCATTATCCACTATTTTAGTTATTGGCGGCTTACCGCTGCCCAATTTTATTAAATTTTAATTAAAGATAAAAATTGTTTATAAGTCAAAATGCCTACACCATCACCCCACTTCATCTCCAGATCGTGGGCATTGTGCTCTCATCTTCATCATCACTGATCATCGTAACATTAAGAATGGTGAATAAACTAGTAAGTACACTGTGGTGTACAGTACACATTATTATTATGTACTTTATTTAATTTTGGTAATATCTTACTGTGATTAATTTATCAATTAAACTTTATCGTATTTATGTATGTTACATGAATATCACGTTATAGTCACATTATAGTCTCGTTATATAACATTTCGGTATTATCTATGGTTTCACTTAACCACGGTAGATCTAGGAATCTATTACCCGTGGCTATGGTGGTCTTACTATATAGTAATTACTAAATTATTAAATTTATACATAATTATGAAATTGTGTGTACACTTTTTAACATTGCTCTATGTCAACAATAATTTCCCATCCTATTGTCATTAATTTAAACCTGAATCCTATCACTGAGCTATAAAAATGGGTAAGTTCTTAAATAAAGATGATTAATTAATATGTCCACCCAGTTTTATATGCTGGAATTTTGTTTATACTTTCAGGATTCTTGACCATTTGTCTCAAGAACCAACCTGGGCTGAAAGCGATATTTGTCTCGAATGTGGAGTTAAATTTGGTCTTACAATGAGAAGACATCATTGGTAATGTGACATCTATTTATAAATTTAATAAACAGTCTGTTATAAATAATATAAATTATTTGAACAACTAAATACACTTCCTATTGAGTTTAATATTAGTATTTAGTTGGAGATCTATTTTTCAGTTTGTTGAGAATGGATGAAAAAACAAGCATGGAGGCATGTATGGAAGCTTGACAAAAATGTTAATCTTTCAAAGTTTTAGTTTCAAGAATGGAAATAATCATGTGCACTTTGGGCCACATGTATAGTGTAGTTTATTCTAATCTGGCAATCAGAGGTTCTAACCAAAACATTGTATAGCAGAAATATTTATATTTACACTTAGGTTTTAACATTGTCTTCCTATTGATGGTTTATGTATTTTGTCAAAATTATACATCATCCAGGACTCTTAGATTTTATAAGTGATAGCCATATCTTTACACTATCATTTTAGGAATAAATTAAGATCTTGATAGTTGATTTGTCATAAACGAAGCCACAACTAATATTTTATATTTTTTAAATGTTGTAACCCATAGTTTTAATAATTACCTTAACTTAGATTTGAATAGCTACAACCAAAATCTGACACCTTAGCTCAGTCAGTAGCGTGTCTCTCTTCTGAGCTAAAGGTCCTGGTTTTGATTCCCAGCATGGTGCAGGTCGTGAGAGGAAGGAGATGATTACGGTGGAAGTTAAGAAGGAAATCATCGAGAAGCACGAACGAGGTATGCGAGTATCCGACATCGCATGATTTATAACAAGTCTACGTCGATGATTTGTACAGTATTAAAGAAGAAATAAGAAATAAAGGGGCTAGATATGACAAAAGGAGTTACGAGAGTATCAAAGCAATGGCCACGTGTTCTCAAAGATGTGGAAAAGTTGCTTCTTGTGTGGTTAAAAGAGAAGCAACTAACAGGTGATACTGTGACCGAGAACTTTATCTGCGAGAAGGCACGCCGACCTCGTAAGTAAACTGCCAGTTACGTCAACAGAAAATGAAGAAGGCTTCAAGGCGAGCAGGGGATGGTTTGATAACTTTAAGAGAAAAAGTGGTATCCATAGTGTTTTGAGGCATGTAGAGGCCGCGATTTCGGATGCTAAGGCAGCTGAGGCGTTTGTTGCCGAGTTCCAGAAGCTCATGGTTTCCGAGTGTTATCTACCACCGCAAGTTTTTAACCAAGATTTTGGAAAAAGATGCCAAAAAGGACATACATTACAGCAAAAGAGAATGAAATGCCCGGTCACAAGCCCATGTAAGACAGTATCACCCTCTTGTTGTGTGCTAATGCAAGCGGTGATTTTAAAGTCAAGCCCCATCTCGTGTATCATTCCGAGAATCCACGAGCCTTCAAGAAATGCAAGGTGCAGAAGAGCCAGTTAAACGTTGTGTCGGGGTCCAAAGAAAGGCTTGGGTCACTCGTATCTTGTTCGTTTAGTGGATCAACGAGGTATTCGGTCCTGCAGTGAAGAAATACCTTTTAGAAAAGAGTTCGCCACTCAAAGTGTTGCTGGTTATTGATAATGCTCCTGCTCATCCTCCAGGCCTTGAGGACGACTTACTGGAGGAATTCAATTTCATTAAGGTCAAGTTTCTTGCTTCCTAACACCACTCCATTACTCCAGCCCATGGATCAGCAGGTCATTTCGAATTTTAAAAAGCTTTACACCAAAGCACTATTTCATCGATGCTTCGAGGTGACCGAAGGAGCAAACATTACCCTCCGAGAGTTTTGGAAAAACCATCTTCACATCGTAAACTGCCTCAAGATCGTCTATAAAGCCTGGGATGGGGTTACCAAGAGAACCCTCAATTCTGCTTGGAGAAAACTGTGGTCTTATTGCGTCGAGGTGTTTGCTCATGAACAGGAGCCATCAGTTATCGATGAAATCCTGTCCTTGGGGAAGACCATGGGACTGGAGTTGAATGAGGACGACATTCAAGAGCTAGTAGAGGAACATGTCCAGGAGCCGACCACTGACGAACTTATGGATCTGCATTGCGAGAAACTGCAAAAAGTTATGGAGATCACATCTGAGGAGGAGGAGAAGAAGAAAAAGATGAAGGAATCCCTAACTTCAAATGAGATTAGGAAGATGTGTAAAATGTGGGAAACAATGCCAAATTTTGTAGAAAAGCACCACCCGAATAAGGCTGTAACAGTGTGAGCGATGAATCTGTTTAACGACAGTGCAATGTCACATTTGCACGAAATCCTCAAAAGGAGGCAAAGTGTCATTGGATAGGTTCCTTGTTAAAGTCACACAAAAAGAAAAATATTCCAGTGAGCCAACATAAAGCAGTGATTCCGTTAGTGGCAGTGAAATTCGTCCTAAACAATAACCCACCTCCTCCTCTCTTCTCTCTTGTCTACCTTACACCAGCCACAATTAAATTTAATTAATAAATTTGATTACAGTACAGTTACATTTAAATAATGAAAATAAAAAAGGTAAAAAAAGTGTTTTGTATTAATTATTTTTAGATTAAATATTTTTGGGTTGTGGAACGAATCATCTGAGTTTCCATTATTTCTTAAGGGGGAAATTCGCTTTGATATACGAGTGCTTTGTATTACGAACACTTTTACAAAACGAATTATGCACGCAATTCAAGGTTTTATTGTAATGTTAAATGTGTATCACCTTCAACTCTTTATTCATATTTTTCAACGTGATTTTTTGTTTTCAGCCGACACTGTGGACGCATATTGTGCAGCAAATGCTCAGACCGAGATGTTCCAATACTAAAATTTAACTTGAACAAACCAGTTCGAGTATGCTTTGTTTGTTTTGATGTTCTTCAAGTTGGCAGTAACTGAATTAACATTTAGAGAGGACCAACTAATAATATGTCCAGTTCACATTTTTTTAGATCATAATTGTCGAGAGCTGTTTATACATTTTGATATAAATTGAAGGAAAAAAAAAATTGAAAAAAAAAGTGTTAAATTTTTAAAACAATGGTAGCTTTCAATAGTTGTACATTAGATATTGTAGAAAAAAAATTGTTCACTATTGTAATTAACTATATTCATTTGTATAGAATTAATATGAATTCTATATTAATTTATTAAAAGAAATTAAATATATACCTATTAATAAGTTCTATACATAAAACTGCCTTCACTAAATAAGACTTTAGCGTTCAGCTGATTTATTGATATTATGTTACAAAAATTATTATACACAGGGTAAACCAACACATTTCATTGATGTAATGTTCAGTTTATCATATTGAATATAGGGTTAGCTTATTTTTACCTAGTTAAATATAATATTTTTGTACTGGTACAGTTTCATTAAAATAATGTGTTCAATTTTGTGTGAGATTACAATCACCATATCAAATACAGTTGTCAATAAATTATTTTAGCTTAAGACAAAACAAGTTAATAATTTATGAGTAAGCTCTCTATATAAGTGTTTAAATATATACCTATCGATCCTATTTTTCAATTTTCTTACTTGAGACGTTTGAAAAATGCTAATCAAGACAAAATGTATAGATTACCATATTTTACATTAGTTTATTAGTTATTAGTTTTCAAGTTCTTCTTCCCTAAAACAACCAACTCTTTTAAATGCATGGAAAATATTTTCTAAAAATGTCCACATAGATACAATTTACATAACCACAAATTTAATAGGGCACTATTAATTTAAACAATATCACATTACTTACACATTTTAATAATGGCTACAAAAACATTTATTCCTCATTTAAACCATCAATATACAAAAAGTGTTTGAACTGTGGTTTTTTTTAATGTAATCGTGCACCTTGGATAAAATAATCAACAAAAAACTTAACTTTTGTGATGAATTCAAACCACTCTTTTAGAATGGTTAGAATAAATTTCCATCCTTTGTTGTGCTTTCATCATTAAATAAACATCTATATTCTGAAACTTTACATCAAAACTTGCTCAAATTATTTATCAACAACATCTACAGACTCTTTTCTTTCATAAAGAACATGTGAATCAAAGCATGTTGCTCACAACCACTTACTTGTTTTGTTGGTTACATTAAAACACGGCAGAACAAGTATTGAATAGTTTTTAATATTGATAATCAAAAAGCGAATACACATAAGCCAAAGATGCCATCAGCCATATTAAGGCGAAGAAGACTAACTAAATTAAAGAAGCCTGATACACGTTCACAGGGATAAGTAGGTCACAAACAAAAAAGCCATGAATTTACTACCTCAACACCACCCCATAAATAAATTACTTTGACAATAGTCCTAAACACCCACAATTTTTTTTTAAACTAATTTTAGATATTTCACACAGCTTTCATGTTGAACCCTAGAAAGAGGTTTTGTTAAGACTTCTGCTTACATATTATCCGTGGGAATATACTTGATATTAATTACCGCTGAGCTTACATGTTCTCTTAGTAAATGGTATTTAATGTCAATATATTTGGATCTCCAATTAGTAACAGTTATTTGACACACTCTGCTAGAATTTTCTTAATGGTGTCTTCTAGTGGGATCCAAATTTTACCTGCTTTTTTGTCTCTGTTAATTTCCATTCCAAGGCAATTTTTAATTCTTTCAAGGTCTTTCATCTCAAATTGGTTTTTTAGTAACTGCTTCACCTTTTCTTTCAATTTCTTGTTATTTAAAAACGGTAAATCACCAACGTACATTGCGATAGTTAAAATATATTTATAATTCTTTGGTGATAAACACATGGATCAGCATTTGATCTGTTGAATCATAGCTCTTTTAAGACCAGATGAATTTTGCTATTCCAATTTTTCCCACTTTGTTTGAGTCCGTACACTGACTTTTTTAGTTTCCATACCTTGCCTTTGGTGATCAGGCCCTCAGGTGGTTTCACATAGATGTCTTCTTGTAGATCTCCATATAGGTACACCGTTGTGACGTCCAAATAATCCATGTCTAGATCATCTCTTGCTGCCAGTGATATCAAGTATCGTATTGAGGTATATTTGATGGCATGCGAGAATGTTTCATTGTAATCGAGGCCTTTTCTTTGACTGCACCCTTTAATGACAAGTCTGGCTTTGTGTGCCAGAGGTTTCTTTTTGTCACCGGGCTTTACCTTAAGTACCCCACTTGCTTTTGAGAGACTTACCATTTTCTGGATGATCAACAACTGCAAAGTAATAATTTTGTATTAATGATTTGTATTCTTCAGACATGGATTCCTTCCATTTATCATGGTCACTTCCTTCCAGATCTTCATTCACAGTAACTGAATCCCCTAAGACATCCTGCTCTTTAGCACTACAAGGGTTGTGATCAACCCATACCTTGGGTTTAGGTTGTCTGAGAGTCGACTTTTGCTGCTCTTCCTCATTTACTCATTCCTCTTCATCTTCTTCATTTACTCGTTCCTCATCTTCACATACTCTTTCATCTTCTTCATTTTCTATGTTGGAAAAACCCCGAAAGGACCTCCCATCACCATTATTATTGTCGTCTTGTAGATAGAAGATACCACGTCTTGGTTTATTATGATTTTCTTGCTTATAGGATCAATAAGCCTGTACTCCTTGGTATTTTCACAATGCCCTAAAATTGTTAATTTTTCTGCCTTAGGATCCCATTTCTTCCGTAATGACCTAGGTATATGAACATTGGCTTCACATCCAAAAATTCTTAGATGTGACAAGCTAGGTTTTCTACCCCTCCATACCTCATGAGGGGTTTTATCTCTCAGAATAGTTGCAGGCAGCAGATCTGTAAGGTAAGCTGCCGTTGATACAGCTTCAGCCCAATAGGACTTTGGGAGGCATGTGTCTAGGATCATTGTCCTAGCCTTTTCAACCAGTGACCTGTTTGCCTTCTCTGCCCTCTCTGCTAGCTTATTCTGTGCAAGACTGTAACTGACAGCTGATGGATGACACCAGAAGAACTCTGTATCGGTTTCATATTCTTGTTAACATATTGGCCTCCATTGTCCTGGCGAATCTTCTTGATCTTCTAGCCCGTTTTTGTCTCAACCATTGTCTTGATTTCAGAGAATATTCTATGAACCTTAAACTTATCTTTTATGAAGTAAACAAATATTTTATGAGAATAATCATCAACAAAATCTTGTTGCATAGTTCACACGGTTCATCAACTAAATTGTTAAGGTACATACATTCTGAAATTTGGCTTAGTTTATTCATCCCTTTCTGATTGAGGTGACCAAGTCGCCTGTGCCACAAAAAAGCCATGGTTTGTTTGTAAAATCTAAATTATTTTGCTCAGGGTGTATCCAAACAAAATATTCTGTTTTTAACATGGTATTTAGCAACTAGCCCACCATCACTGTCATGAACATAACCTCATGTTTGGTCATATCTTACTGTATGACTTTTCTGGACTATTTTACTAACTGATAATAAATTCACCGCTGAGTTTGGAATGTGCAACACATTACGTGCTTTTCCTTCTACATTAGTGTAATTTACAACAAATTCTAAATTAATAGTCCCTGACACTTCTGCGATTAAATCGAAATTGTCAGCAGTTTTCACCTTGGTTTCAGTTGAGGTTTTGTTGGAAAGTTTATTTAAATTGTTTATAATATGAGTTGATGTACATGAATACAGAAATCAACGATCCTTGTCTTCTGTCTTCTCATTATAGGCCAAAAAATCTTTCTTACCTTGGGCAGTAGAAGGCCTTTCACGAGAATGATCACTGTGCATCACCATATTTTGATGATTACTATCCGTATTCTGTTTACAGTAGTTGGCAAAATTGCTAGGATTGCCACAACTAAAACACTTCATAGTGGGTGTTTTTTCCTTTAACTTACTTTGTGATGTAAACAAAGCTGTTTCAATGGTTAAAGTAGAATAATCCACTTTGATCTCTTGCAATAACTTCACTTTGGTAGAATCGCCTGTAATTTTTGTACCAGAACTTTTGAGGGCCATTATCTTTGGCTTATAATTGTCAGGTAAACCAGCAAGAAGTAGTGACTGTACCCACTCATCATTTACAGGGAATCCCACCTCATTTAATTTGTATGCAGTTGATACAATCGTGCCACATTATTTATCCACAGACCTACATTTGCTAAGGTTAGTAGTAACTAGTGTTCTTAGTAGCCCCATTCTCCCAGTCAGGCCAGAGTCTCCGAATGCTTTTTCCAACGCATTCCATACTTCAGCTGAGCTCTTGGTATTCCTTATGTGAGAATAATTTGTTTTTTCCATGAACAAAATTATTATTGATAGGGCTTTCCTTTCTTTATTCTTCCAAGATTCTATTTTAGACGCATCTTCTGTCGTGGGAGGTTCTGTTTCTATCACTTGAGCAGATCACCATGCTCTAGTTAAACTTGTATTGCTTCCAGCTGGAGTAGATTTCTCTGTTGATTAGTTTTTCTACTATCGGCACTCTAGTTGTAGATCCACTCCTTTTTACAAATTGTAGTGTAAAACTTTCTAGAAACTAATGTTTGTAATCACGCTAACACCTAAAGTAAACACTAAAAATGAAATCACTTATTTCTTCTCTTTTCATTTAATTTTGTCACTCGTGCAGTCTAAAACTTTGCCGAGGCATGAATTTACCATCTCAATATTACTTACTTATTTACTTATTCTCTGGCATTTGGAACTTGAAAGTTCATTGTTGTACTTAAAAAAATATGCCACCTATCCCTATTTTAAGCTAGTTCTATCCAGTCCACCTAATTACAACGTATTTATTTTAGGTCCATTCTAATGCTATCCCCCTATTTGCCTCTAGATCTTTCCAATGTTTTTTTTTCTCTATTGTGTTTATCATTAAATACCCTGAACATGGTTCTAGATTCTTCCATTCACACTGCATTCCTGTCCACGGTAATCTGCGAGATTCGATTATCCTATCAATGTCTTGTGATGAGTACAGGGTATGTAACTCATAATGATGTAACCTCCTCCCTTCTCCATTATTTTAATCGTGTAAGGTAAGAGACCCAGTTTTCTCACTATCACAGCCTGTGATTTTATCTTGTGCATAGTTTGTTTTTGATTTTTGCAGCACTATCATGTCCCCAACAGCATTCAAAACTTTTTGGAATTTAATTTTCTTAAGAAACTAAAACTAAATAGAACATAAGCTTCCTTAATTTGTTACAACATCTTTTACCACATTAAGGAAAATAATAGGTGAAGTCTCATTTCAAATATTTATTGAGAGAGTAAAACTATCTTGATTGTAGTGTTATGCTTAGCATTTTAAACAGATTAAATAAGCCACAATATTTCAATTGACAAAAATTTAAACAAATCAAATATTATCACTGACTTGTAATATTTTGATATCAAATTAGTCTGCCAGTATTAAAACCCATTAGATTTTCTATGTATTTTTATTGTATCCTTTTGTTGACTGTAACACCATTGCAATATACTATTATTATTACTATCAAAAACTAGTGCATTTCCATGGTTTTATAGGTAAGATGATTCAAAATGACTTGATACACAATTCATTCATAAGGTTATTCCACTCACAATTTTCGTACATGGTATTGTTTACTATGGTTAACAAAATGAGCAGCCATATGGTTTGGTCTCTTAATATGAATGATTAACTGTCACATTTGTGGAAGGGATATATAATATCAACATTCCCCTTCTCCCTTCCACATTGTGACATTTAATATTTATATAATTATACTTTATATGTATTTATGTGTGGGTGTATTTCTTTTCTTAAATTGTAATCCTATAGTTTGATAAGACCAGCTTATATTTATTCTATACTTATATTAGTATTTTGCAAATTTGTTAGTTACTAACATCTTTTTTATTCTTTAATTCAATATTTCATGTTGTTAAGCATTACAAATTGTTTGAAACATCTATTGCAATTACCATTCCAGACTCCTACACTGCTGAAGTTACTTCATTTATTATATGTTATAAAATAAAAATATTAAAACTATTAATTTTCTTATTTGTTACTAGTAATAGAATATTTTTTTATTAGAATTATAACTGTCCATGGACCCTATTTCATTTTTGGTGGCTTTTAAGCGTTTGTCCGATATCACTGTTGGATTAATTTCTAGTTTCAAAAGGAAAAATTAATGTACAATTTATTTATTGTCTACTTTTATTAGTCTTTTAAATCTGAGTTGAAACAAATAAAATTAATTCTCTGAAAACTTAACAAGGCAAAATAGTAAAACAAGAATAATAAAACCATTCTCCTTGATTATTATATCATTGAGCCATATTAAAAATAATCAACAATGCCTTAAAATTATTATTTTTTTTTAAATAAATGTTGCATAGTATTAAAAATTAATATTTTGTTTACATTGTTAGCTGTAGTAAACAATGTATAATTAAAGATCTTTAATTTATGTTTGATTATCAATAATTGTGGTTTAATTTTAATGAGACGCTAATGTATATTCATATCAGATTTTCTTATTCATAAATCATCACATCAAATTTTAAGAAATTTTTCATGTAACAAATAATATAAAACCAAGTTCTAGAGCTAAACATATTTTAGTGATATAGCACTATATTAAATTTTGCATCTAAACAATGTTCATTTTTTATATATCTTGTATTTAATAATTTTTGATAAAATAAATTATGGATAATCACCTTTCTCTACTCTCTTTCACTTTCAATTAGTGAATGCTTTTATTCTCAGCAATTTATGAAATATAATACAAATATATAGATAGAATAAAGTTAATTTTTATTTATTAGTATCATATTTACATTACCTTAAATTGAATAAGTAATATTAAAAGATCTAGAGTGGTTTAATCTACTGTAGATTAAATTAAAGCACTCACTAATTGAAACATATATATAAAAGAAGGTAAAGGAAAGAGAAATATAAACACACAAAAGGAATAAACGTGATATCACATTTATAATTCAAAGAACAACACAGTTCACACTTTGCATTGCTACCACTGAACAAATAGGTAATGACGCCTCTTGAATAAAATAGAAATTACTATCCAATCCCTTGACATAGGTTTAATTCTATTGGAGCTCATCATTAGTAAGTTGAAACTCAGCATGCATCTTATGGTAAGAGGGAAAAAAACACAAAAGGGAGGAAAAGGAAATGGATAAAGAATGATAGGAATATGTAAAAGGAACAAATAACATAAAGGCCAAACACAGGAAATGAAAATTGGATGTGAATATAAAATATATCTCTTTAAGGAAAACCTCTTTTCTTAGAATGAAAGATGTTTTCGCTTAAAGAGATGAATGAAGACTCTATAAACCTAGGGATTGATACAGATATCAAGGCATGAATCATTGTTTGGTAATGATTTGAATGAACTGACTACAGTTGACCTATTAATAAATAATAACAAAATCACCCCACATTCTCGTTCATACAAAAGATAGATTATACTAATTTATTTTGACACAACTTTTGGGACCATATTGAAGAAAATAAGAAATGGGCAATATTTTACTATACAGAAAAGGAAAAACTAAAATATCAGATATTTTAGTCAAATAGAACCTAAAACATAGCCAACAAAATTAATGGTTAATGTATAAAACTAATCAACACTAACAATCTAAACACAACCAAAATGACGTGTTCATATTTACATTTTATGCAAATGCTCTTTAAGTTTAAAATTTCAAATAACTAAATTTATGTACTTGCGCTCACTATATTGGTCCATCTAATTTTTTTTTTATATCTAACTTTTAATTCTGTTAAATATGTTTAATCCATTGCAATTGTAAATTTGATAAACAGATATCTTACTTTCTCATACCAATCCCATGTATGATATTCTTTAAGTTACATTTATTAAATCATTCTAAAGAATGTTGAATAAGGAGCATATAATATATAAAAAGGAAGATATTTAGAAAACACTTGTTGAATTATAGTATATTTTGGTCTTGGTCAAAAACTATTATGATAAATTATTGATAATAGAAAATATACAGATTGGGTTTGTAAAACCTATTTGACTGGTTTTACATACCTATTCTATGTATATACTCTATTATTAATTTATTATAATTTTTGACCAGGAGTCCACGGGCATATTTGGAGATTGGGGGCAGCTCCCCCCATACCACCCCTCGCTAAATAAAGTAAGTGAATAAAAAATACTTAAATAAAAGTAGAAATAAAATGTATGCGGGGAAAGTTAGGACATAATTAACCCTTTTGCTGCGTTAATCGGATATATCCGATCTCAGAATTATACCCATTGACTGCGGAAATCGACTTTACCCCACGACTTGTAAACTTTATCTACCCTTGCTGCAACAGTCGGAAATAGTCACAAGAGTGTTAAAACGCTGAATTTTTCATACTAGCATGCACGTGCGCCTCTGACATCTGGTTTTTAATTTCGAGAACTGCCAGTTAACAGCTGCTAAATCATAACAGTAGTACCGCTTGTTTACTTCCGCATTTAATTACTTGTAGCACACGTGCAATATTTATGTGGCGGAAAACTTTGTTGAGGGATTAATGGATTGCTATTTTATTTTTGTTCTTGACTTATTTCTTATTTTGAAATCATGCCTAAGACAAATATATGATTTTATAGACAACACTACACTGAGAAAAGTACCAAAGTAGCACAAAATTGTTCAAGTTGTGTTGATGTATACTAATTTTCAAAAATTTTCTTTTTATTACATTTGGACCATATTAGGCCAATATTAGGGCTGTCAAATCCTTATTTAGCAATTAGTTTGACACTACTGTGGGATGAAAGTAAAATAAAGAATGGTTCTGATAGCAGAATAACATTGCATTTGGGTAAAATGTGACATATACAATTTTATCGATATAAAATATATATTATTATGCGATTTATAGACACTGTGGTGCTAAATTTAATATTTAAAATGCATTACTAGTTGAAAATCACATTATTTAATCATAATCATGATCATCATGCAAATTTTCAGATTTCAAATTTTTGACCTATAATTTACATTTCTGAAGGTAAGAAGTAAAAATTAATTACGCAGCAAAAGGGTTAATTGGTTTTGGAATCCCTTAAATATGGCAACACATACCATAGCAGTATGCCTTTATTAAGCTCCTCTCTTACTCTAAGTTGATCAACCTGTACTTTGAATCAAATTTCCCAATGTGTTCATTTTAGTGTTCGCAAACTAAAAAATCAAATTTCTGGTAGAAAATTAGGCTAATTTAATTAGGGTTTTTTACTTTTATTTATAATTTAAAACAATTGCTTGGTCTTTTTACATCTTTTTAAATAACAATAAATGTAAATTATTCAACAATAATAGAGCTGGTATGATATTTGGTGAACATGTGCCACATGAATGACTTGAACATTGTTCCAGAAATCTGCAAAACAATCTCCACTATCAAGAATATCTTATAGTTCTTCATAGATTCAGTGTTGAGAAGAAAATACACCCTAAACATTCCATTCCTTTGTGAGACAATGGTCCCACCAAAAGTACAAAAGTATTATCCGCATCAAAGCTGAGATGGAGAAGAACGTTACTGCAGCTATGGTGGACATCCTTCGGGCAGGTGACCATAAACAGTTTAAATCCTGTAAGTCATCTACATACGGATAATGTCACAGAGTTGTACATCATCACTTTTAAAGCTTATAGTAAGGAAGAGAATCAATCACTATTCAATGTACAGCAACATTCAATCAAACGCTCAAGAACAAGATTGGGATGAGATTCATGGCTAATGGATCAATATTATCGATTCTTCACTCAAAGCAGATAGTCGATTCTCTACTCAACACACATAATCTAACAATACACTCGACCCTCAATATGAAGCCTATAAATGTTAAGGATGACAGACTTTTATGTACTATCTATCTACACACCAAAACTATTTATCCTACTCAGAACCAGTTTAAAGTAGGTGATATCGTTCACATCAGTTAACATAAGGATGTTTCAGTGAAGAGGTATAGTACAAACTGGCACATGGAACTGTTCAAGATAAGTAAAAGTGTTGAGACGAATCTTAGGACCTTTCTGCTCGAAGAAATGAGAAGTAAACCTTTCGAAAGAACATTCTACGCCAGTGAACTTGGGAACACATAGCATCCGGACGTGTATTTAGTGGAGAAGCTCATCAAACAAATGGGAGATAGTGTGTACGTCAAATGGCTAGGGTTTTACTTTATACACAATTCCTGGATTGACGCGGCCATCTCTTTTCCCTTTCTGAACATATAAAGACGAGCGTGAATGAAGAATTTCATTGCATTGGAAAATGGTTAACTGGCTAGGCTATAGATTGGAGGATATTAGTGGGATAGAGATCGTGGTCGAAAGGTTAATATACTACATTGAGGAGGACAGGAAAGGCTACTCTGCGAGTCATGTAAAGGATTGGTTCACTGGCTGGGAAACCATAATTTGAGGATGTGGGAGCCCCGCCAGTCCATGTAGGCCTGCTCTAAGTTCTGCCTTGTTTACAAGCTGGAGAGTATTGATATTCCTTTGATCCTGTAAACACAGCACTTTGAGAGAGGGGCACTTTTTGGATGAAGATGCATTGTGCAGAGTATTATACTATAAAGAAGGAAAAATACGACTGTCTAAAGAGTTTGCCGAAACTCAAGAAGGGTCGAACCTAGAACGTAAGTTGTTTAGAAGGAAAAAAAAAATTAAAAGTACGTGGCTGAAAAACCCATTATCATTGTGGAGAGAGTTCGACTATCCGGTAAGAACTTTAGGTGGGAAGCTATAAGCTGGTTTAACATTTCCCAACCAAGTATTTTGTATCGAGGAGGTGTTACCTACCAACTTTACAAGTTGTAGTGCCTGATAACATAGAGAGCGAACCTAATGGTGATGATGGTGCCTTCCAAAGACTGTGTCACTTGAGAGAGGGAAAAAAAACCTATTTTGTCCTGTATGTGAGAGATAACCTATCATTTTTGTTTGTATAATTTTAATTTTATGTTAAAATAATAAATATATTTAAATAATCTACATTATGTATTTAATCTTAGCCTATTAATAGGGCTTATGGTGAGAGATAACTTATCTTATTTGTTTGTACAGTGATCAATTTCTATTCAAACCTTAGCCTATTAATAGGGTATATGCTCGAGGAAAATCAGCGAAGCCAAAACATCATTTTACATGAAAAAATGTTAAGGATATATATTATTTAGCCTTAGCCTAATAAAGACGGATTCACACTGAGAGGGCTGTGCGCTGACTGTGCACTGGCTGTGTTATGCTGCAAACAATCTCGAACAGGTAATTTCCATATGAGTAACCTTGTAAGACCGTTGTTTGATTCATACTGAGAGGTCTGTGCACCGACTGTGTCATCTTGAATTGATTCAAAAGTGTTCGCCCAAGGTCACGGTCCAGCATGGTAGGCGCACATCTCTGTCAGTGTGAATTGAAATCCAGGCGCCCTATGGTTGGCCATTGTCGTTTCTCCTAGTTCGGCTTCTTCCAGCAAATGCAAACTTTCACGAAGGTTCTTATTTACAACCTGACAATGTCTGGAGAGTATTCCAACACAACCATCATGTGCAATTATTATGTCCGAAGGAAACTTAATTATTTTGGTACAAATATATAATTTGCAACATAACTAATATGATGATAATCTCATAAAGAGGTTATTTGTAAGGAAATAGCGGAAAAAACTCAATGTCAAAAGTAACTACAGTGACCAAAACAGTCCGTATGGTAACGACACAACCGGCGCACAGTCTTGTGAGAGTGAATGGTAGCGACACGACACAGCCCCCTCAGTGTGAATCCATCTTTAGGGGTCTACGGTCGGGGAGAATTGATGGAGTGGATGGTGGGGGTATCATGGCTAATCGCTGAAGGGAACGGTATATCCCAGATGAGGTAGGGAGACATTTGGGAACCTGGTGGGGGCTGCCCTCAAACTAACACCATGTATCCATCCCACGCCTTGTAGTGATATACAGGTAGCTTGCCATAAGAAAGTTATGGCAAGGAGAGGGTGTTTTATTGTTTACCCTCAGAATGAGGAAAACCTTACACTAGAATAACTTTTGGTTTCTCATGGACATCTAGTATGTAATCTGCATTTTATTATAATTTATTATCATGGTATGAGAATTCTAAGCCCATTAACTTCAAATTGACTAAATCATTTTACAAGTCTGGCTAGTAGCTTGTGAAAAGTATATTTAAAACCAGAGTGGCCAGGTCTAGTGGGGCACGTGGTTTTGAAAAAACTTGGGCATATCGCATTACTAACGAGCAAGCTCCGTGTCAGTACCACAACTGTTCAATACATTGGGTTAAGTTACCCTAGAGATGAAAATGCCAAGTTTGGCTCTTTAAATAGTGAGCTCGAATACCAGATCTTTTATGAACAGTTTCAAAAGATTCCAAAATGGAGAGTGAAGAATCAAATGGAAAAGGTGGTATAAACTGACATTCTTCCCAGAAAAGGAAAAATTTATATCGGAAGTTTTGCATGTCCTCTAAGTCAAAAATAATATATTAGGAGGGGGAGTGTTGAAGGGAAGAGGATTACAACACTGTCACAAAAATTTAAATATAGAATATTCTCAAACACGTGTTTGGTCATGCTTGTAGGGCTATAGGTGAAGATTTTTCAGAGACGAAGGATAAATTGAAAATGTTGTACTTGTTCAAAACGTGTGAAAGTTTACAGGGAAAATTACAGTCGGTGATAGGTACATCACTCATAGAGTGGCACCCAAAGAAACAATCTTGTCGGTAAGCAGAGTAACATCATTAGAAATTTAAATGAGGTCAAGTGAAGAACACAGATTGGCAGGAGGTGGCCAGTAATACAAGTCAGGTGGCTATTTATAATATCGTTCCTAAGTGGAATATAAGGTTTGAATCTCGGTAGAACTCTTGGCAAGTGTAAGTCTACCCAAACCTTCTACTGGAAAGATAAATAGCAAAGATTTATATGCCATTATAAGTTTAAAAACATCTCTAAAAGTGATACAACTGGATAAAATGCTTTTTGCAAGGAGATTTTTTTTCTCTTTCACTTCCTCTAATGGGACTAACCACATTTTATAACTAGTTTAATTTTTTCTAGCAGCCATCGCCACTTTAAGATTTCCGCCCCTCTTCCCCTACTCTAGAGGTAATGCTACTAACCTTGAGAAGAAGCTAGTCTCAATGAGTTGACAAATACTGTTGTAATGTGGTTGTGACAAGGGTGAGGGGGATTGGGCAGTTGTAGAGGAAAAGGAGGAATGAGGGGTATCTCTTAGTACCCGAAAATATTACAATGAAGGTTATTCAAGCATGAAACAACTTTTACTTCTACCTGAGCTAAAAACATTTACCTATGTTAACTACAAACCCATGAGAAAATACACTAAACCAGGTCAAATATTCAATTCAAATATAAAAAATTTATTTTTTGCCTTTCTAAAAATTGTTGTTGGCTACTTTTAATTTTGACTCTGAAGACTTCTTTTTGTGAACTGTGCAAGTTCAAATAGTTTTAAAATCATTTAGTTTCAATCTAAAGTAGTTTTAATATGGAAAAAGGAAACTTATAACTAGGTTTATCTTATTGAAAGTGCCATAGTAAAATATATCCTGTCGTATGGTCAAAAATCGGTGATGAATATAATATATATTCAAACATTGGATATATATACCCCCTTCTTCATGTTAGCTGCGCCACTGTCTGCTGGTGTTGGTACATGAATTATAGCTGCACCACTGTCCACTGGTGTTGGTACATGAACTAGAAGAATTTGTGCCCCTTAAGTTTGTTTTTACATTGACCTTTATTTAAAATTAGATTCTACACATCTTGCACGAACAATGAGGTTCTACCCCTGTTCATAAAAAGTTGCATTCCATAAGGATTAATTACGTGTTTATTATGTTCATCTAGGATAAGGTCATCGTGACATGATTCTGCATCAGGTATACACGATTTCTTCTTCTTCTCGAGACAAAACAAACTGAAAGTTGGTTTGATGTAATTTCTATCCAGCCAGAACCAAGCATGCACTCACAATTTTGGCTGGTTAGTACTGCTGGCACCATCTGGTAGAAATCCTATTTGCTAGGGGAGTTCAGGAAGTGTGGTAGTTCCCTCTTGACTTCCACACTAAATTTTTATGTGCGTGCACAAAAGAGCCTACCAATTTTGCCAGAAAGGTATTTTCACATACATTCCAGAGTTCTTTAAAATGACACAATCAACATGGGGCAGAAGGCTTTACTTCCCCTTCGAAGCATGTTACATCGAGTCCTGAGTTCATCACTTTACCCCAAGATTTATCATGGATATTCATTAAGATGGAATTCATCTCTTGTGTGTGAGCTTACTTTGTTGGAATGTCGCAAGTATGTCCCTATTGTCCTGGCACTTGATTTTAATCATGACCCCAGTTATTTGTTACTCAATAGTGTGGAAAGAACTAGTTTTTTACTCGGTTTTATTCATCTAGTGAATCTTATAAATTCTCTTTGATTCTTACTCTATAGAGTAATTCCCTTAGTAATTGTCTAATGTTGAGAATTTTTTTTAAATTCGGAGTAGGTACCATTTTTAATCTTGTTATTTATATTTTGTTTTGGGTATTTATCCATTACTATCAGCAAGTGTATTCTTTGTATTTATCCTCCGTTATGGGGATTTTACTCTTTTAAATTATTTTTTTGAATACATTAGTAATGAAATTCCTGTGTCGATGAGCTTCTAATCAACAGTAATAATTAGTTAAGAAGTAGTAAGTGGCCAGTGGTCTAATTGGTGGAAGTTCAGGGGATGTAAGAAAAGGTGTGACTTTTTCTCGTGCTCCCTATAGTACGAACACAGTAGGAAGGATAGTTTTTAAAAAATACAAGAATATTTGTGGTGGTTAACATTGATAATATTATGTTATATCACTAGTTGTATATGTGGTCTAGTGTTCGTAGTTTCTGGCTACAGACCCAGAGGTCCCAGGTTTGATCCCCGGCGCTTCAAGAATGTTTCTGCGAAGCAGTGGGTCTAGAATCGGGTCAAACTCGGCCTCGTGAGGACAATTGAGAAGCTACTTGAATAAATAAGTAGCAGCTCCAGTTTAGAAAAGTGAGATAAATGACCAAGCGGTTCAGTGTGCTGACAACACGACACCCTATCTCCGCAAATGTTAGCACTAACATCACTAATAGTGGTGGTGGCTCAGTCGATATAGCTCAATCATGAACTCAAGGCATGATTTTCTTTTAAGTGGCAGTTTAAGATCACATTACTTAACTTTGAATATATGAAAAATTAATATTGTTAGTAACTTTTGGAACTGTTAGATATGGTTATTTCTTACTATACTTTCTTACTATACTTTACTGGTGTATGGAATAATTTTCCCCTTCAAGTTGATGGACAGTCTACATGGCTACATAATTCCTGTTATAGACCTACTCTTTTCTGTTCTTTCTTCCATATAATATAGCAAAATGTTACTTAAATTGTGAAAATAGGTTTTCTTTAAAGAGATGTGTTATAATTATAATGAATGGAAATGGTTTAAATAATTTATTTTTTATTTCAAGAACAAATGATTGAACTGATGAACCCAGTAAAACATTAAGGAGATGGCTGTTATTTCTCCCAAAGCATATAATTCATACCATGGCAATGGTACATGTAAATCAGTTCTTATAAATTATTAAAATAAAATGATTAAACATATTACATCAATGTTCCTTGTTAAAAGTTTGTCATAAAAAAGTAACCAAAATTCGTAAGAGGTATATAAAAATATCTTAAAATCACAGTAAATATAAGTCATTTTTACAATCATACACACTTTCTCAAGACACACACATAAATTTACTGACATCATTTACTCTATAATAATAAATAAACTATACTTGCATTTAATTAAATAATACTTAGATATTAATAAATTAATACGGTAGTGTGTAAACATAACAAGCTTAGTTCAATGACTAGAGATCAAGTGGATATATAAATTAAATATATAAATAAATACACACACAAATACACATCAAAATAAATACAAGAAAGTTAAATAAATGTTTTTTTATATAAACTTTATAAATAAAGTTGCATACTTTGTTATAAAAAATTGCCAAATTGTATTTTTTAAATGTAAATAATAAAATATCTCCATAGTAGTAGTAGTATATACTGTAATAAATTATTTAAATAAATCTTTTCTCCTCAAAATTATATAAATAAGTAAAACACTAGCATTTAATAAATATCTACAAATATAAATAATTACAAAAAATAAATTAATTAACACATATGCAAATAAATATTCCACCTCTTTTATAAAGAGATAACTTATGCATCAATTTCAAAAAACACCAAATTCACATTATTTGCTCCCAGGAAGTAGAAATATTTGTTTTCTAATGCATAAACACCACAAGAAAGTAGTATTTAAAATTTATAATAGCACTAACAATGATAGTAATAATAATATGAAACATTTCACTTATATTTGTAGTAGGACCATAAATAAATAGTATCAAAGTTTAAATATATTTACATCATAAAATACCAATTGAAAAATGAACAATTAAATGTATTTGGTATTCATTTTAACTTTGGTTAACTGAATCTGTATCAAAAATAAATTTCAAAAAATATGTATGTGTACCCTGGGATAAATATTATTTGTTATTTATTTGCTACAAATTGATTTATTGTACTTAAACTTTTTTTATTGTTTTAATGATAATTAAACTAATTGGTCGCTTATTCAGAAGAAGAACCGGATCTAGTTGCAGGAACAGATGTGATGATAGGAAAGGCAAGAACGAAGTTGATATCTGGGACGTTTCTTTTATAACTGGAAACATAAACAGATATTTAAACATACATTAATTATGTCATGAGAATTATTTACAAAATTTTGTTAACTAGAGCCAACACTTCAGCTCAGACGGTAACGTGTTTGTCTATTGAGCTAAGCATCCCGGGTTCGATTCCCGGCATGGCCGAAAAATTTATCATAGGTGAAATGTGGGTTTACCCTTTCACAGTGATGAATTAACGGGTGGGGACTGGATGTTGTGTCTGTTCTAGTCTTAATTTAGATTATAAGGCATATGAAGCTATGACAAGCTTAGTAAGCTGGTAGTGGAAAATATATAATTTGAATAAAATATTGAACCAGGCCACAGGCTGGAAACAGTAGTGGATGTATGTTAACTAGTAAATACAACATCTATGACTAAATTACCAAGCCTGTTAACATAATTTGTACCCTCTTCAGTGGCCGAATGGTCTAAGGCGTCACTCTCGTGTTAGACCAATGATGACGGGAAGATTGGGGTTCGAATCCCCAAGTCTACTGATGATGGTTTTTCCTAAATGGTTTCCAACTCTCCTTCAACGCAAATACGGGTACATTACCTCCATAATGCTTCCTTCCTCATTCCTACCCCATTAGAGTAATTATTATATGAGTATAGCCTGAACAGGCAATAAGATGTGGTTTCAGATGTATGATTTTAAAGAAATTTTACTTTGATTAATATTGGTGCAAAAATTCATGACAATTATTTAAAAGATTGTTTTGTGATTGATCTTAAAATAATAATCACATTTAAAATAGCTATTGCCCAATTAGATGTTAAAAATGTTTACAATTATTATTGAATTGCATTTTTTGAAGGGCAAATTAGAGTAGCTTGCTTGTCCACTTACAGTTAGTGGAAGAGTTGGCAAACAAACATACCATGTATTATATTTTACGAAAAAATTCAAACTTTGTAGGTATAACACAACCTGTAAAAATGTCAGTGAATAAGAAATGTTAGTGTAGGTACGTACTGATGGGTAGATGTCCCAGTCGTATTGCCATTCCGCTCTATTATCCTGGTCAAGGCGGGTCAGCAGGTCATTCAGATTTTCGTTGGGGTCATTGGTGAGAACGTCATCGGCAATGGATTCTTGTCTCGAAGAATTCATAAGATTCTTTAAAGAACGTTTCAAAGAGCGTCGTCGTCGACCTCTGAAACAGATTAACTTTGTTAGTTAAGTGTCTGTTTATTGTGATAGTTTGACAGTTAAAATTGCGGAATTTGTGCAAGATGTTGCTAGAGTGGTTGAAGAACTGATTGCTATCGAGGTAAATGACAGTATGAAAAATAAACAACATTTGATAAGAAAAGGGGTAGTGCGAAGAGATAACCTGAGTGTATCAAACACTCTGATACAGCATTGGAAGATCCTGATCATTCTGCAATTTTCTTTGAATTGATGAAGACATGTTCGTTGAACTGATGAACCAGATGAATTCTAAATTAAATTTTAGTTTAGGCTGTGAGACACAACAGGTGCTTGGCACGGAAAGGAAATGGTTCACTGTCACACTGTCACACTGTCCCAGTATTTGGATACACACACCAACCTGTTGTCCTGTTCAAACAGTGCAAATGACTGTGACAGCTGCCGGTATTGCCGCGGCAGCGCTATTGTCACACTATCTCACACTCATTTTGATTTGATTTGTGACAGTAATATCTGTGACAATTCCTGCCATGACAATCATGCTTTACTAGCCTCGTTGAGACTTTAACACCTATAGCCATTTTTGAAGCGACAGTGAAAGTTACAGTTAGATTAGGTACCAGTAATTACAAAGGAAAAAGACAGATACTACCATACTGGTAAACAAAGAGTATTTTGTCTTACAGTAATTCTTAAAGTCTGCAGTGTGGATTTGTTAAATTTAATGGGAAATAGGCATACGTACAGAAGAAGGGTTTTAAATGATCTAGAAGTGTAGGCCTACACGCCACTTAGTAATAATAATAATAATAATAATAATGACTTTATTTGTGCGAAATTAAGCTAGCACCTTTTCTTACACTTATCCCATTAATAATAAAGAATGTACATTTTAGGCCTATATTTATGTGTTAAAAGCTAATTTATAATATCTGTAAAAAAATAATACTCAAAAAACATTGCTCACATACATTATTGTAGATTTATTAACATAGGGTATTGAAATAACATACATGAGCAAAGTAGAACTAAATAAAGGAGAGAGAGAGAGAAAAAACATTCAGGCACACAATCATAACACACACAGACACACATTCACATGTCATTAGGTCTATATTATGCATAACATATCTAAACATCATAGAGATAGCAAATAATTTAAAGATATAATAATGCAGATAATTTATATTGACCGAATACAGCATGGCCCTATTCTGTATGCTGCACCATAGTGTAACCTGTCAGGGTAAGATTACCACCTTTCAGGATAAATGGAGTGTACATTAAACTGAAAAATTAAAAAAAGTTTACAAAAATTTGTTGACTAATTTTAACTTATTATTTAAAAATAGTGTCAGTAAAAATAAAAATAGGTGTGGGTGGGTGAGAGAGTTCAACGTAATATCTGGTCTATCTTGAATTTAACATAGATTTATAAAGGTAGGCCTACATTTATCAACTATACCCACACAGGTGGGTGTGAGTCTCATCGGAATTTGGTTTGCCAGTAGCGGGAAGATGTCGCCTTAAACCATATATGGGTGTGCTTAGGGTGTAGTTTCCCCTAAATGAATTCTCATTCTCTCTACACGCAAAGGCTGGTACATTTACTATAAAGTTTACCTTCCTTATTTCCCTACCTCGTTACTCTTATTAAAAGCGTAAAGCCCGGCCGGTTAGTAAGAAAAGGAGCAAACAAATAATATCAATTAAATGAAAACAAACCTTAATTTGAGAGGAACTTTTTAAACCCCACTTCGGTGGCCGCATGGTCTAAGGCACTACTCTCATTAGCGTAATTAGTACATAAGCGTATAGCCCAAACGGATAGTAAGATGCTGTGCTTAAAATAATGGTTGAATTGAAAGTCTGAGCTATTATTAAATAATATAAATAAAGGTTCTTAGTTGATAGCGTACTGACCACAGAAGTTATTGTAGTCAGCCGGATGACTGATCACAATATCGTAGTATTGGCTTATCTCAACAAGAATCTACTTGATGATAATTTGCTCTCGTGGTCTTTCCACTTCCTTGATAAACTTTTTATTACGTCTGAGAGCGGGTTTCCCATGGTCACAAACAATCGTTTGCCGGGACTGTCTAGTGATTAAAATGGGATAATTTAATCGTATAACTGTCGACCAGGGGTGGACTGACAGGTTACAAGCGGCCCGGAACTACAATTGTGACGGCTCTTAATATATCCATCCATAAATTATTTATTCGCGGTATTTAGCGTTCAATTTCTGAACTGACTCGTTATATCAG
Source organism: Timema bartmani (assembly GCA_902151455.1). Classification (NCBI taxonomy): domain Eukaryota; kingdom Metazoa; phylum Arthropoda; class Insecta; order Phasmatodea; family Timematidae; genus Timema; species Timema bartmani. The sequence goes on along the minus strand of CABFWB010002086.1, from coordinate 49,860 downwards.
CACACGACTTATAAACTAACTTGAATCTAGGACAGGCACAACACCCAGTTCCCGGCCGTTAATTCATCACAGTGAAAGAGTAAACACACATTCCACCGATGGTACAGTTTTCTGCCATGCCAGGAATCAAACCCGGGACCCTTAGCTCGGTTGACAGACCGACTGAGCTAAAGTGTCGGACCATTTATAGGTGTTACAGAAGCTAGGTTTCATTCAGTCTAAGCTGAAATGGTGATTATATATAGCTGAATGGTAATTATATATAGAACCGCAGTATATATAGCTGAATGGTAATTATCTATAGAACCGCAGTATATGTATATATACATATAGCTATATATACATAGGCTATATACAAGGCCGTAGCCAGCCAATAATTTCAGGGGGGGTTTGGTGGGCCCATCCCCCAATTGACGGAGGCTAGAAAAAATTCTAAATAAAAAACTGTTCTAGAAGCTCTCTGAAGTGCTTTTTAAGGTAACACAGCCCCCTAATTTGTACTTGTACCTTAATTTTGATATTGTTTGAACCATAAATAAAGCCATATATATTTTGTTCATAAAATTTCGGGGGGGGTTTGAACCCCGAAACCCCCCCCCCTGACTACGGCCTTGGCTATATATATAGAGCACCGCATCTTACACCTGTTCGGGTTATACGCATATTTACTTACTACGCTAATGTGATAGATATGAGAAAGGTTGAGTTATGATGAAGTGTACCCGCCTTTGCATTGAGAGAGGGGGAAAACCATTTAGGGAAAGTAAACCTCAGTACACCTGACCGGAATTTGAACCCTGATCTCCCCGTCATCGGAAGTCAAAGTATATTGCGAGAGTAACACCTTTGACCATTCAGTCACCGAAGCGGGCTACATGGTTTTATTTTTTTTAAATCATACCCGAGACCGTTTAAAGACAGTAATTATGAGTCTATTTTTGAATTATTTAATTTTGCAAAACAATCCTCCTCCCTTTACTTGTGTAGATTACAAAACTAATAACAGTCAACTAATCAAATATTTATACATTTGGCTTAAGAAATTGATTATAAACAACACCAAGAAACGACAAACAGGACGGTTTTACATTTAATACCACCTTCACATGTCATTAATTCTGGACACCCTCAGACTTACCCATGGGAACGTTTGATAACAATTATTTAATAAAAACAACCATTTAAAACTGACTTAATTAGCTTTTATTTTAGTTTATAGTAGTGGCGGCGGAAATCAAACCTGCCCACCGGAATTTCTCCTGGTATCTGCTGTCGGCAGAATTAAACACACTGTAGGGCCTACTTATGCTTGAAACTTAGTATTAAGATAGTGTTCATCCCAGTAATCAAACGTTAAAATAACCGGCAAAAGTAAGGAAAGTGGACTGTATTCGACATTGAGTTGCGATAGGATAGTGCATCCTTTATAGCAGACATCTTATGTGAAATGAATAACGAGCTGAAATGGACTACACACTTCAAAGATCAAACGATCCTCATTCCCCCTCCCCTCAAACTCCCAAAAATGGAGGGAAACCCTCAAGAATGGCATGACTCTCTCCAAAACGGCGGGAAACGTCCGAAGAACAAACAACAATTATAAAAAAACTAATCTAAATAAAGAACTAAACCAAAATAAACTAGTCTAAATAAGTTATTACACGAAATCTACTTTACAATATTAAATATATACAGTTCAGAGACTGGATTGGTAGGCTGATCCCAATCACCGTCATGTTATACCAGCCACCCTTTAGAGATTTAAAACTATGTTTACTTAGTAACTACCTGTCTTACTATTATTTCGGGCCATTTGAACTAAATAATCTAATAATACAAGATGAGGGTGATTTTTAATTTTTTTTTAAATTGCTTCTGGAAAATATATCACCCGGTCTTGCTTGAACCCTGACTTCTTGAGTTAGTCAGGAGCGCCAACTAGGCCTACTATAACTAAACTAACCCTCTCAATGATAACGATTCTTCTTGTATTTACCCTACACACTCCCCCGGATTTGTCTTGATTTAACCTTTACTAATATTATTCCAGAAGTAGCTAAAACACAATCTAGTTTTTATATTTTTTACATTATTTGAACTGTTTTAAATATACCCTTCAGGAATTTTAAGATACAAAACTACCGTTTGGGATTATGAGCTGGTTCATAGAATAGTAATAAAATGTCCCCCCTCCCCCCTCCTTACTAAATATTAAATTTTACATAAGCCTGGTGATAGTAGGGGCTTTAAATGAGACCCCCCAAAAATCATGAAAAGATTATCAGCTTTGAAAGGTTCCGTTCTTCACTTTAACCACATCCGCGGCCTTTTTTTTTTCTTCTTTTTTTTGTTGAATAATTCCACTGGTATAGGTTGGTAGCACTGTTTAAGTTTTCGGTTGAATTTAATGTAATGAGTTAGGAGAATATGATTAAATTAATTAATCTATAACTATATCGAAACAAAATTTGGTCAGAGCTCGTAACTACATATCCAAATGTCCCGGGTTTGATCCCCGGCGCTTCCAGAAATTTTCTTTAAAGCAGTGGGTCTCTAACGGGGTCAAACTCCGCCTCGTGAGGACAAATGTATAAACGAAATAATAATAGTACCTATACAGTTTTATTTATTTTTTGTAACTTTTATCGTAACTCTTAAAATATTTGTAATACAATTAGGCAATCAATAAATGTACTATTCTGAGCTTATAAAATTAATAAACTACCATTACGTCTATAATACATTCCTATGAAGAGATTAAAATTTTATTAAAAGTTCCACTAAGAGTTTCTTCTCTTTTGGCGGCGCCCTACCATTTTGAGATGACAAAAAGCAAATTGACTTAGATATAGTATGGGACCGCGTAAACTGGTGTTAATATTTTGACATGAAGAAGCCATTACATATACATTGTAACGTAACTTCTGCAGTCTAGAAGTTCGTGGATAACAGGATTATTCCTCTCTGCCATCTTAGACGAACACAAATTGAAGAGAGGTGCGGTCTGCTTACTTATTTTGCGGAACGATCTAAATTAAATTGTAAACTTGTACACTTTCATACTACTGATCGCATTCCAGTTTAAATATGATTACATATGGAGCTCTTCAACTTTTAAAGCAAAAGTAGACAATCCAATTTAATAGAGAATAATACTCCTTCTATGCATTCGTTCTTTATATGCATTGTAGGCCTACATTACAGTAAGTCCCTTTAGTTATGTTCTTCAGTACAACCATAAAATGCATTTAAATTAAAATATAGGTATCATACAAAATATTTAAAATGTGATATAATACTGAGTAAATTTTGTATTGATCCGGGAAATTAACGTTTAATTTGGAACCCATGGGCATTTCAGCACACGTTTTGAAATGAAACTAACCTACGATAGCAACCACAATTAATCAATTCTACCAATAATCACATGACTCTGGGGTAAATTATTACATTACCTGTTAGAGGAATTCATTAAAAAACAGTATATTGGTACACCTTCAGAATTAATATAATTATTGTTATCGCATATGAAAATCAATGTTTAAAAAAATGTATTTCAAGGGAAAAAATGAATGAGCCTTGGATTATACTGGCAGGCAAAGTGGTTTAGAGCGTTGGTTCCCAAACCGTGGGTCGTGAGAAGTTTTTGAACGGTTAGGCCTACGATTTTGTAATTATTTGAATATAGAAAATATGAAAATAAATGGTACGGCACACCGCACAGACTTTCTCTCTCTTTCTATAAACTCGTAAGATTTCTGAACGGAATAATGTACATTGTATCATCACCACTCCACATAAGAACACGCATAAAATAATATACAATGATATAGAATCAATGAGAAAAGAGGCGCATCTTTGTCCACCTAAGA
>CABFWB010002086.1:13539-43995 GCA_902151455.1 Timema bartmani | reverse complement strand
ACAGACAGACAGACAGACAGACAGACGGAAATTCAAAAACCACTTTTTCGGATTCAGGAAGTCATGAAACGTCAAAATTCATCAAAATCTCGAGTTCGATTTTTTTGACGATCACAATACTTTCTCTACCTGTAAGATAGAGAGAAAGTAAAAAGGAAAGATAAAAAACGAAAAGTAGGAATAAAGTAAGGCGCATAATATACAGATACAGGAGTAGGGTTTCATATTCGTGCATGTGGCGTGGACGTCAATTCCGTCAATATAATGCCGGAAACAAGCGCACTCTTCACTCACGTCACATTATGAGAAATATATAAGTTTTTTGTAAAGGGGTCGACCTTAAATTACGTAAGGTTTTTTTGGTGGGGGAAGGTTTTCAGCATTTTCTTAAGTTTTTACGAAAGGAGAAGGCGGGAGGGGTCAGAATCCATCTTACGTTAGGTTTTTTTATCAATCTTTATGATGAGACAAAATCTAAAAAAAAAAAAAAAAATTGTTAGAAAACAAATATATGAATTATAAAATTTCACTTATATTTCATTTACTTACTGTGAATAAAGTATTCTAGAATTTCACATCACTCGCTTTATCACTAGGTAATCCTTATGTCTAGATTTAACTAAGCTATTCAACTAATCTAATACATCAAATCGTAAAAAATTACGTAAGATAAATGGGGAGTGGGGTGACAGAAAATCTTACGTGGGGGGTCGAAAATTAAAAAAAAAAGTCTTACGTAATTTGAGGATGACCTTCAAAATTATCTTCAATGATATTATTTTAAAAGAAGTAGTAAAAAAATAATTTCCCTTTTCATGTTCATTAAATCCTGCTGGATTGCAAAATTTCTTTGTTATAAAAATTGCGTCACGCTTCTAAAAAGTTTGTAAACCATCATTGTTGAAAAAAAATTCAGAAAAAGTTTCTACGAATTTAGTATAAAATAATTAATCAAATAATGTAATTTACCATTCTATCCGGTTCTAACATGACAGACCTAGTGTAACCAAGCAGCAAAGAAGGATTAGGTTTGATATAGTGTACAAAGTCCATTGATGCAGTACATAATATGAAGCAAACTCGTATTTGACAAAGGTTGGTGTCATTCTTGAAACTAGCGACTGTATTCTTCATCGGATTAATAGACAAGACTTATCTCCTCTACTTTCGTTTAGCACCACGTCTTACTATCTGTTCAGGTTACACGCATATGTACTAATTATTACGCTAATGAACTAAGGATGAGGAAGGTTTAAACTAGAGGAAGTGAACTCATATTTTCGTGGAGAGTGGAAAACTTTTTCTTAGGAAAACCACCCTCATTACACCTGACTGGGATTCGAGCTCCGATCTCCCTGTCATAGGCAGTCTAGTCTATTGCGGGAGTGACACCTTAAACCATGTGGCCACCGAATCAGGCTCATCCCTTCTATTGTGACTCTAAACCAAATTTGGACTGAACAAATTTAAGGTGATTACTAAATAATGGCCTATACACATTAGAAAAATACTCAAACCATTTTATCATCGAAGCATTTCATGATGTGAAATATTGATTAAAATCTCATCTTCTTGCACATTTATTAGTGAATAAACGACGTTCTGATACTCTTCAGTGTATTATATTTTAATCACCTTTAGGTGTATATTGACAAATTTTGAGATGTAAAATTAAAAAAGTCAATTACATTAGTATTTCGGTAGGAAACGCTTTTTCTTACCAGAATAGTGGTCAACAATTTGAATTTTTTAAAAACTTCACTTCATTTAATTAACAATGTTTTATCTCTAAGCCCCATGTGTCTGACCCAGACCACAGACTGGAAACAGTAATGAATTAAAAAAATTAAATCCAGTTTTCAAAATATTCTCCACATATACTGTACCATATTCATATTATTCAATCACGCTACGCTAAACTGTTCAATTTGTGTATATTTTAGTCAAATTGTTATTAATGTTTTTAAATATACATATAATACTTTAAAAATTAAAAAATAAGTAGAAAATTAAAAATGATAGTCAAAAAAATAATTAAAATCATGGATTCACGGCCCCGAAAGTTTCTAAAAGGTAAGGTTTTTCTTTCTCTCTTTTTATTTCTATTAATAGCATATATACCTGTATGTATGTTTTAAATAGGCTTTAAAACCTTTTTAATCTAACCAGTTATAATTATCAAACAAAGCTAAGTTTAGAAGTTACACACAATAATGATGACCCCCAAAGATGAAACTGGCCACAATATATCAGTATTTTATCAGTTCATCTTTGGAAGGAAACAGTATAATTCTAAGCTGCACAACTTTGATAAAATGAACATTAATTCAAATCATATTTAAATATAAAGCAAATGAGTCTCAATTACGTCGATTTGAAATATATATTTGAATATAACAATCAATTTTAATATAATGTTTAACAAATCTGACTGTCTAATCTTGAGATTAACAATGAACAAATGAACATTTTAAACCGATCTCACAGACTCATCCTTACGTAATGTTAAGATAACTTTATTACACCACCAAAACTCAAGACTAAGAATGTACACGTATAATATTGACTCACCTCTAAAATGTCGTTTCAAGTTTAGACTTGTCTAGCTCATCGTTTTAAGCTACATAACATACATAGGATCGATGGTGTAAATTGTTGTAGTCATTGTTACGTATTTAGATAAGTAAACATATCTGCATCTCCACACAAACACTAGGAATAACTGACAGAAACCACTTTAACGAATTACGGGCAGGTGTCAAAATGAGCGATTAGTGGGGGTAGATAAATCCTTCACTAAATCTCTTATTTCGATTTATTTGCTAAAAGCAAACCTCGATTGATTGTGTGATAATCGTTCAAAGACTGAAGAACTAAACAAATAAATTTCCATTTCGTTGTAGTAGGCTGACTTTCCGTTTTGCTTTAAAGCTTTAAATCAATAGGTGTATCACACCTATTGATGTTGTTAAAGAATTGGATTAAACAATTCTACAAAGCCATAGTGTACAGCTATGTAGCATCACAAAGAAAAATATCAATTTTTTATTTTCTCGAAAAGTTCCGTTGAAATGTAACCATTCCGATATATTGGAAAGGCTTCGAACTATTTTTTGTAAAAAAGGAATAATTATGACTATAGTGTGCAGAATTAATCTTTTATGAAAACACGTTTTAGAATGTACACTTTTTTTTACAAAATGGGTCATTTCATCTATATAAATTATTGGTGTGTTAAAAAAGACCAAACCATAATATACAATTGATTAAAAATACAAAAGTAATATTTTGTATTGATACGTGTTTATAGAGATTCCTTTGGTTTACTGAAATAAAATGTTTGATTGAACTATACAGCTAAAAAAAGATGGTTAAATGTGGCCTATTTCTTCATGTTGATGCTATATCAATGTTTCAGTTTGATAAGAGTTCAGATATTAATAGTTATTACATCCCATTATTAAATTAATATTATTTCTCGATACCGCCACTGCAATTAAAGACCATGAGATCGTTGGTTGCTAATTGCGTGCTAGTGTCAATAAATACAACTTTTAATTAAGATACAGACGTGAGTAGATGTCAGTCAAACCCTCAGGAAGTTTTAACCAGGCATGAATTGTGATGAACCAACATACGATGTAACCATATTCTTCTTATTTTAAAACGTCGGAGAAATAAACACTTTTGGGAATTTGGCATATTTTGAAAAAATTGGACATGTGATGTTAGTTTCTTTTTTCAACCGGGACCAATCAACTCTCAAAAGTTGTTGAATTTGAGCACCATATGTGCAATATTTAGCGTCACATACGTATGTTAATATTTTTTTCTCGCATTAAAAGGTACAAAAAATAACACGATAGATCTCGGCCTATGGAAAACATAACAATTATGAAAGTGACTTCAGCACACAATTGCTGCAAATAAAAGGTTTTAATTTCTGGTTAAAAAATGGGATATTTTTTATTGTTCTATATAGGGGCATACTATTTTATTTTTGTAATAATAAGGTATTAAGTTGAAATTCTTTTTACTTAAATATAACTTAATATTGAATTCTTATAGATGTGGCCCCCTCAGTAATAATTATCTCTAATTCCCACTGTGGCCCTAATGAACATACGAGTTTGACACGCCTGCCTCAGACCAACCAACACACCAGTCGGTAGCGTATAACAGGACCAGCTTCATAAAACAACGAGTACTCACATGTGATTCAAATCAACAATGCCGAAAGCAACTGGAACATTCTTAATTTCGCCTTTCATCTTGGACAATGCGAGGTAGGTTTGGATTTCTGCTAGACGCTGATCAGAAGTTCTTTTACGCCTGGAAAGGGAGAAAGAAAAACACGTCAAAAACATGTTGATAGAGATGATCGTTCTTTAGGAGGGCAGGATTTTTATTTCCTATCGTCAACTTGTAAGGGGAAATAAAACATTATTTCTGGGATCCTGCTGAAATGGTTAAGTATACGTGAATCTGAGTGAGTCGCAAGGTAAGATTTAGCCCTAGACATCCCCAATTATGGTGTTGACTTTCCACTGTGAAATTTATTCTTCTATAAATGAGCAAATATTGGTAGCACCTCGCATTTCTTGTCCTGTACATCAAGGAAACTATCCAGTTCACTGATGGCCTATTTTGATGTTGGATTGCATAATAACAAAAATAACATTAAAAACATAATCAACTTATCTTTCTTTTAGGTGTCCATTTTCCTGCCAAGTATAAATCGTACAATCAGAAATACTTTATATAAAAAATAATAATTTGTTCACTGCGTCCGGGATATACACATATTTATAAAAAGAGCTGGGGATGAGGGAGGTAGAATTTAGAGGAAAAGAACCCACATAAGCATAGAGGGAGAGTGAAAAACCATTGAGGAACATCACCATCAGTGTATGCGGCTGGGATTCGATCCCCAACCTCTTCGTCACCGTTTAACCAGACCAAGCGAAGTTAACGCCTTAGCCCGCGCGCCTACCAATGCAGATAGGAAATTATTATTATTACTATTATTATTTAGCACCACGTCTTAATACCCGTTCGGGTTATACGCTTATGCACTAATCACGCTAGTAGTTTTAGGGATTAGGAAGGTTATATTTAGAGGAATTGTACCCGCATTTTCGTGGAGTAAGAGTGGAATACTATTTTGTAAAAACATTCTCAGAACAGCCGACTGAGATCGGCAGTCCAGACTACTACGAGAGTAGCGCCTTAGACAATGCGGGCACCGAAGAGGATAATTATTAATTTGTATTTAAAATATTCTTGAGGTTTGAAGGAACCTTCCCAAACCACGATAAGAGGATTAACTCGATGTCTCTTATGTAAGGTTTTGGTTGCAAAGCCTTGTGGAGGCTGCTTGATATGCAATATTAGTGGTGGGGTGGGGCATATTCATTTGAGTGGGAAATGTCATTAAGTATAAAAAGTAAACTGTTAGAACAAGTGAATGATTTTATGTATCTGGACAGAATGTTCTATAAAAATGGAAGGATGGATGGTGAAATCGAGACTGGTGAATGCATCTAGTAGAGTAGTTGGATGTATGGGAACTATTGTAAAGAACGAAGTACCGTAGTTTCGAAAGAGGCAAAGGTAGAAGTTTTCTGTATGGATGTGAAGGTCAAGGATCAAACAATTGCTAAATGCCTTTGAGGTAAATGACACAGTGGGTTCTTCATCCTTTTTTAATGCTAATGCAACTGCGTTTCCCCTTAAATTACATTCTTCCTCTTTTCCCTTACATATTGTAATTAATAATAATTACTATTTTACCTGCTTAGGTGACTGCATGGTCTCGAAATATACTGGACTACCGATGACGAGGAGATCGGGGTTAGAATCCCGGTGGTGTACTGAGGGTGATTTTTACTAAATGGTTTTCCATTGTCCCTCCATGAAAATGCGTGTGTACTTCCTCTAAATTCAACCTTCCTAATCTCTAACACCATTAGCGTAATTAGGTCGGAGGCGTACAATCCGAATGAGTAGTAAGACGTGGCGATAAAAAAATGATTAATATAAATAAAATGTAAATACAATATGTAAATATGTTTATACATATAACTTATTTATATACATTTGTGTGTTTATATTTATGAATTTTTAATATATATATATATTTTTAATCCATGCTTATATCTATAAATATCTATAATATTTATTTATGCATACAACCCAAATGTCTGCAGACATAGGTATTATTACATTCTTTCTGTTTTCCTAGCAGATTGACTATGAGCTTATTGACTTGGTACTACTAAGTGGATGTGAGGGGTGGTCATAAAGACAGATAGCAGGCTTTCAATACACGTCATCCCAGAAGGAGTCTTCTTCTGGGGTATGCTGAAGGAAAGGGTGTACGCAATGAGAATCAGAGATTGATCGTCTTGACTACATCTCGCCTACATGTGCAGACTTTTGGGTCACTCTGTATATATACATTTTTAATATAAGTATATATAAGTATATTTTTATATTTATGAATATATGAATATATATCTTAATATATATAATTCTTCTGTACGTGTGTATGTCACTGAACTCCTCCTAAACGGCTGGACCGATTTTGATGAAATTTTTTGTGTGTGTTTGAGTGGGTCCGTGGATGGTTTAGATTCACAATAATTATTGGACCCAGTAGGTGGCGCTGCAATCGGGTTCCAGGATTTATTTTTTATTTTTTAGGGAATTCTTTTTTGGGGGGGGGCGGGGAGTTTTTTTTAGATTTTTTGCATATCAAAACATGTAACCTCAAAATTTCACACCCCCACCACCACCCCTCAATATTTATAATAATGAATATAATATTAATAATTGACCGTTAAAAAAATCATAAGTTCATCAATAATTGACCGTTAAAACCTTCTGAAAAGCTCATGAATAATTGAACTTCTGAGAATAATTCATAGTTATGTTTGTTTTTCGATACAACTGATATTTGTGGAGTTGTGGGCGAAATTCCAAAAATGAAAAGATGTTTTATTTTGTATGTTGTCTTGACAAACACTGAAATTGTAATATTTGTGTTACTCACTAATTGGAGTTCATTGTAAATTTGTAATTGTGATGATCACATAGTATTTGTTTTATTATCGAAATCAATTATGCCACCCAAACGAAAAGCCAACGTTCGGGCAGGACAACGTCTGTCGGGTCCGCTAGTTTATGTATAAATATATTTATATACAAATATATAATTGCATATATATATTATATCAAACACAAATGCGGGTAAATTCATTTGATACTTTTTTTAGCGCTTTTGAATCAGGTATTGTATGCAATGAGTTTTTAACACCAATCATTATTAATAAAATTCCAGCATTGGCTTAATCTACAGTGCATACAGGTCTGCTACCCGCAAGCTTCCTATATGTATCCAGAGCTTTTTAAATTCATATTAGTCTGCATAAACGAGAAAATGAACATATTTTCTAATCTTCTCAACAATAATTTAAACAAAGACAAAGTCGAATTTACATCCGTGTCAAGAGAAGGTCAAATAAAATACAAGTATACCCAAATTGTCTTATTAATTGACATATCGGAGAGCTAAATGAAACTACTAAATTTACTTTCGCGTGGGACTATTTGGACGTCAAGTCATTTGATCTGCAGTTGTACGTTTTGATATATATTATTAATGAACATAAAATAATACTAATAATATAATAATATTGTTATTGAGGTTGTCTGCAAAACATTTGTTTTTATTTTCTAAATAGATGCTCCAAATGTCAACTTATAAGAAAATCAAGGTATATATGCTCGGAATTAAAACAAATTACAAATAATACAAACTATGTTCTTTGGTTCCAACATATCGTCCTATTATTTATTATGTTTATGATGGAAAAAAGTTATTAACTTTGATTCTAAATAGATAAACACAACCTACTAAATAGTTTATATACATCATTAAATTATTGAAGTCTAGTCTTAATCAAATAGGGTTTATAAAAATAACTACGATCTGCATAAGCTTCTGCAAGTTTGATGTTTTCCTAAAAGAGTTCCCTATATTTAGTAACATTTCTTAATATTTTGACACTAAGCATGTATAAGTCTCTCTGAAACCAGTCGTATAAATTACATAACTCAAATTGGATTCCGCTTAAAATAGAATACATTAAGTAAATTAAATTGCAAAGCTATCAAAAATCACCGCTATATGATGCAATATATGTTACGTTAGAGAGTTCTTATAGCTTTCCCGCCTAACAATGAAGACACTTTCTCAGGTAAAAACCCCACTGAAGAAAGATGATGAAATGTGGTTACAAGTTTTCTTCAAACAAAAAGAGCGTTTGTATTCCCGTTTATGTAAGAAGCGTGTCCGGGAGGGACTACGGAACTAAACAGTACTGTTTTGACGTTTGATTGGAGGTTTCAACTTTTTGAAGCAACGAATGACAGAGCAGATTCGAGTAACCACCGAGTGAGAACTCTCAATGCCAAGTGTAGCCTAGTCTAGCGTGTTACTGTAACATGATGCAAGATTAGGTTCAATCTACTCATACTCTAGAGTCAACACAAAGACGCGTGTTGTTTACTAAAACTAGGAAGTGGCACATGTTTTGCCTTTACTATTTTTTTTTTCAAAAAATCGTAAATTAAGATTTTAAAATGCACGGAGATACTATAAATGATTGTTTGGCGTTAAAATACGTCATTCTTAATACACACAGATTTAAATATTAAGTAACAAAAATAAACGTGCTTCGAATAATTTTTAACTATTACATTGTTTTGACTAAATAAATTTCATATAACGTACTTATTTTTGGTATAATATAATAGCTAAATAATATGTATTTGTAATAAAGATTCAATATTTTACTTTCTTGTCCAAACGAGCATAATTTTATTTATTGATGGTTTTTCAAACGTTTAAAAAAAAATTGAGGGGATGGTGGCGATGGGGATGGGGTGTATTTGAACCAACTGATTATGTTAGAACACGAGAATTTCTATGAGCGAAAGTGAAAGGACCTACTAATTTTGCCAGGCAAGGTATTTTCACATAACTTTAAGTGTTCTTTTACAAGTCACAATCGACATGGAACCGACGGCTTTACTTCCCCTTCGAAGTAAGTTATGCTACGAATTTGTATAGCTCAAGAAAAATCCGTCTACAGGGTTGGATTTGATTCCACGAACATCGAATCTTAAGACAAGCACTTTACCATAAGACTACTAAGGACGCCAAGCGTTTAAGGAGGCTCATGTTGGTTATTAGTAATCTAGGGCCGCGCTTATAGTAGCTCCAGATCCCTCTTACGTCACATTCTTTTGAATCACCTAAAGTGGGGGTTCACAAACTTGTTAGACCAAAAGAGCCATTGCACTAGAAAAAAATACATACTGGAGCATTCAATAACGACAGTTATATTTTACAAGTAGGCTATAAAACAAACGGAAGACATCACATGTTCTAACTACTCCCTTGACAAATATTTATTATTATTATTTATTATTATTATTATTATTATTATTATTATTATTATTATTATTATTATTATTATTATTATTAGCAGCACCGCATCTTACTATCCATTTGGGTTATACGCACTAACGTTATTGTGTAATGATAAGGTGATTGTGAGATGAAATGGAGGACCTACACTTTAACGTAGGATCTGAACCACGGTGGAGGCCTGGCATTTCACACATTCACAGGTTGTGATTAATACACGTTTTGTCAGAGGTGAAGGAAGGGTTTGGCAATCAGATAAATATGTGTCGGGACCGAGGATTGAACCCCGGACCTCCAGCACAGAAATCCGACACTTTACCCCTAGACAGCCAGGTCACCTTGAAAATTGGTCATTAGTCAGATTTTATAACGTAGGAAATCGTTATTAATGATGCTATTTTAAAGTGTGGAAAAGAAATAAAAGGATATTTTAAAACTTCCTCATGAAGCCTGAAATAATTTGTCTGAGCCCAGTATGAAAAACGCTGACCTAAAGAGTAGGAAACTCCACTCTAAAACTCGATTACCTTGATGACACTTTAGACGATCTTGGCCACAGTTAAGAGATTTATGAAAAATATAAAATAATCTGTGATCGTGAAAAACTCTAGCTATATGATCATTTCACCTTTAACCTAACTAAAACACCAAATTTCAAGTTTTTGGTAGCTCAAATAACATTCATTCACCATTTAAATGTAAGGTTTAAAATAATAATACATGTCCTCACAGACAAATGATCTTATATTTGGCTTAAGAAATATTGATTATAAACAACACTAAGAAATAACAAATGGGAAGATCCCTAAAGGAATATTTTAATAATGTATATGCATTTAAAAAACACAAGACTCCATTTAATTATCATATATCATTGCATAACTACGAATAAATTCCACAAGCTTAAGCATTTCAGTCATTATAAAGTTCTTGAATCAACACGTCCGCTCTGATTGTTCATATCAACCCAGGCTTTTCAAGACTGATTATTACTATTAGAAAGTGTCATATTGCATCAGTTAACTTAAATTAGTACCGCGTCTTACTACCCGTTCGGGTAGTATGCTTAATTACTAATTACGCTAACGGGTTAGGGATTGCGAAGGTTGAATTTAGAGAAAATGAACCCGCATTTTCGTGGAGGGAGAGTGGAAAACCATTTAGATTATTATTATTATTAGCACCGCGTCTTACTACCCGTTCGCGTTATACGCAGAAAACCACTCCCAGCTCACCCGACTGAAATGCGAAACTCGATCTCCCCGTCCTCGGCAGTCTAACTCAACACGAAACTAGCGCGTTAGCTAACTACGCCACCAAGGCGGGTTATCATTTAATTCTTAAATTAAGTTTCAAGCTGATAACATCACCTCACACAAAGTATCAGGATTTAATAAAAGTCCCTCCCCCTTTACTTTATTTACTTACTCTAAGGAATTAGGAACTCGACAGTTCATTGTCGAACTTTCAAAAATACACCACCTATCCCTAAATTGAGCTTTACATATATTATTTAGTGATATTTCTAGGGCCATTATGGATTATCAGCTATTTATATTTAACTCAAATCAATGAAACCATTTGATGATTATTGATTTTTAATCGTGTGTATGGGTTTAAATTGTAGCAAAAGAAAAGTTTTATAAGCAGTCAATAATAATCAATTAAATCCCTTTACCGCCAAAAAATTAAAACGTACACCTATAGCGAATATTACGCCTAGGAAATTAATCAAACGCCCCAAACAATTTGTAGCATTTCTCTAATGATTTGTAACATACCTCTAAAAATGTATAACACTCCTCTAATGATTTTTAACACATCCTTTTAAAAAAATGTGCCACACTCCTTTAATGATTAGTAACATACATTAAAAATGTACAACACTCCTTTAATGATTCGTAGCATACCTCTAAAATGTATAACGTTATTCTAATGATTGGTAAAATTAATATAAAATGAATAACACACTTCTATTGATTTGTAATATCGCTCTAAAAATGTACAAAGCTCCTATGATGATTTGTGATAGCCCTCCTAAAATGTATAATAAACTACAAGTGTCCTGGACATGAGCAAAAGTTTCTGATAGTCTCACTCACCTGTAGGGTCTACCGTGGGCGTGTTGACTGAACAGTAGAGCCACCACGAGAAGAACTGGGAGATAACTTCGAGCTTTGTTTAGCATCTCTGCGAGCGGTGATAGCGAGTGTGGCGATAGTCCGTTAAGAGCGCTGCTCTTCACTTGTCAGCAGTCAAGTCGCAAGTTACTGTGATATTGCCGAGGTGAGAGTTAGTTTTATAGTCCCTGCCGCTTTGGTGAGAGGGGGAATAAGAGCGAGAGCTTGTAGGGTGTTAGAAAGGGGGGGGGGGCGAGGGAACACCCACGCTTGGAATCACCCTGTCATTTATGATCTGACGTCACATGTCGTAAGGGGTTCACCCTCTGCGAGAAATAAAAATGTACAATCAAAGTAACAAAATATGAGATAAATTATGACGTATTTACACTTTTGGGGGACAAGCAAATATATCAGCATGGAAAACGTAAAAAAGTTTCAAATTTTGGATCCACTTAAAGGTGCTCACAATAACAAATAGACGTTTAGGGGGATCCCCAGTTTAGAATCTTTAATAATGAAAAGATTATATGGAAAATTGTTCTTTAAAATAAGATTTAAGTCAGGTCTTAAGATATAAATATTATAATGCACCTTGGAATATTATCTTAGGGTTTTTTGAGCTATAAAAACACAATGAAATTAAATTGAAATTTTCTGGGAAGTCAAAGGTAAAAGTCATTATATCCACGTTTTTTTTTTCTTTGTTTGAGTGTTTGAGTGTACGTCAAGGCACTTCCACCAATCACACTGGGTATACATTGTACAACTGTGGGCTATGCTACACGCATTCCGAGAAAAAAAAAACCTAGCTTGTATGAGATTATGACGAAAGAGCCTGGTTGGTTTGTTTGGTTTATAAAGACGCAAGTGGAAATGTCGCGCACATGTTCACATTCACCGCGGCACGTTATCTAAATCATGTATCATTACGATAAGCTGCTTGTAGTATCTAGCATCGATGGAGCCGGTGTAGTGGTTTGAATTTCTCTCATTCAATCAATCCTGTAAAGCCAGTCAGATAATTTATTAACGTGTCGGAACCTGACCAAGGAACTAGGCTGGGGTTTAAAACCACCCAAACGTATCCAGGAAGCAAGGGGGTAGAAAGGGGAAGAGGATCGGAGGGGTGGTCCGGACCCCCTGGCATTTTATGAGCCCCCTGGGTGGAGAAGATATATATATATACGTATGTATATATATATATACGTATATAAACTTTTATTGGCTAATGGTATAATAACATTTTCTTAGCAGATCCCCCTAGATAAAATGAATTAGATCTTTACGTCCCTGCAAGGAAGACTTTCTTAAATGACCGAGCAAAGCAAGTTAGTGTGTCCAGATTTTTGTTACGCGATAAATGCTGTCAAACGCATGGACCAATAGTTATAGCATTCTTTAAATCTAGTTCGAGTGCAACATGTACAGGGTTTTTCAATCTTGCTATGCGTTTCAAGATGGTGGCCACTCAAATATCTATTTATCTCTCTCTCACTCTCTCTCTCTCTCTCTCTCTATATATATATATATATATGCATGTTTGTTTGTTCCGCGATAACTTCCAAATCCGTAGACAAATTTTAACGAAATTTGGCAGAGATATTTGTTGAACCTAGGCCAAACGATGTATATAGATAGTTTTACCATCTGGCCATTCGTTTCAATCTGGCGGACTGTAAAAAGTTTTTTAAGATTGATATATCATCTGAAGTGATTTGAATCTATCATTCGGCTACTAGCATTCGATCGAGTATCTACTTGGGAATATTCTACTTTTTATTTATATCGTGAACAACAGCAATTATTCTCCATGAATACAATGTACTTTTTAATATAGTATTATTTTGTTTATGGTCTCTAAATTGATCACCATGAGAATATATCTACTTCATATCAAAGAAAATCTGAGGAAGACATTTAAACTTGAAATACAAAGAAAAATGTTAGGACTGTAGTAACGATAAGAACATAGAGGGAGCGAGGTCTACTGTTCACAGAACTACTAGTAGAACTGTAGTAACGATAAGAACATGGATATATAGAGGTCTGCTGTTCACAGAACTACTAATTTAGTGATTTTACCCACGTTGGTGAATGCATAGTCTAAGGCGTCATCTTCGCTATAGAAATGACTACTGATGACGGGGAGATCGAGGATAGTTTTTCCAAAATGGTTTTACACTCTCCCTCCACGCAAATGCGGATACACTTCCTCTAAATATAACCTTCCTAATCCCTAAAACCATTATAGTAACTAGTACAGAAGCATATAATCCGAACGGGTTAAAAGACGCGGTGCTAATAAAAAATAAAGTAATAGATTTGGGTAGTGAAACAGATAAAAACTTTTTTGTTTATACAAAGGTTAAAATGGGGCCAGTGCCCCCTAGAATATTGTAGTATTTCTCTTTACAGTTGAATCACGACTATGGGACTTCAGATTAGTTCCGGTTTAACCGCTCCTATTAACCTTCCTCATAATTTTCCCCCCATCAATGATGTCATGAATAACTTTCGGTTGAATATTTAATATCATAAGATCCGCTTCGGTGGTCGAATGGTCTAACCCTGGAGTGTCAAACTCTTTTGATAGTAAGTGCTACATTGAAAACTGAGAATACTGAGGGGGGGGGGACTTTTCAAAAATATATAATATTATCAACACCTTCAGTAAAATATAATATTATTAACACCTTCAGTAAAACATAATAGTATCAACACCGTCAGTAAAATATATTATTATCAACACCTCAATAAATATAATAATATCAACACCTTCAGTAAAATATATTATTCTCAACGCCTTCAGTAAAGTATATTACTATCAAAACCTTCAGTAAATATATTATTATCAACACCTTCATTAAAATATAATATTATCAACACCTCAATAAATATAATATTATCGACACCTTCAGTAAAATATACACATATTATATATTGCGCATCTGGGCTACATTATTCGTAGCCAAGTAGTGGAAATATTAGCCAGTACTAATGTACCGTTACCCAGGGGACACCCGAATGTACTAATCGTACATCCTTTCAGTGGAAGCTGAAGATGATGGTGATAGTGAGTATGATGGTGATAGTGAGAAAATACCCAAGGTACTAGCTAGGAATCAAAACTGGGACCCCTAGGCTCGTAGCCAGGTGCACTGACCACTACACCACGAGGCCGATTAACTCCTTCAGTCAAATAAACCAACATGTTTATTTAAATAATTTTAGGGATGAGAAAGGTTATAACTATAGGAAGTGTATCAGGACTTGCGTGGAAGGAGATTCTAAAATCATTTTGGATAAACCACCCTCAGTATACCCGACCGAACCTCGATCTCCTCGTCTAATTTCCTGCGAGAGTAGCGCCTTAGACTATGTGACCACCGAAGTGGGTGTTAATTGAAATTAAATCACTACAAAATGAAAGGGTGTATTTAAAATAATGTAAGTTTAGGACAGCTTGGTCGGACAGTAAGACCCATAGCACACATGCAATTAATGTAAGAAATATTTATTTGATTGTGTCTGGGAGAAGGACGCACTTAACTCCAATCAACATAAAATAGAATACCTCTAAATAGCTCTCAGAGAAAGGATGGAACAACTATGGCACGTGTACCTCTGGGTGGCACGCGAACACGATTTGTGTGGCACGCCAACATGAAAAAAAAATCAACATAAAATAAAAATGTTCCCAACGTGATATAATTTTTTTAAGTCAGTAATATTTCGACAGCTATGTCATTGCCATGTCAATCAATGTAATGTCTCAATGAACTTTATTTAATGTAAACGGTTATAAATAATGCTGACTCGTACTTAGGTGCATCTCGTGTGCTGTTGAATACAAGTTATGAACCGGACATAAATATATTGACCAGCAAAACACATGATTACCATATTTGTTGGAGCAATAAAGAGGACACGTTTCAAACATTATTTATTTTATTTATAAATAAAGTAATACCATGATTTCCGAACTATAAGAAATTAGAAAAGAAAACAAACTAGTTAAAAAACATTAAACTTGTTTAAAGGACACTTCAAACAAATCTTTTTTGCATGTCAGCTTGTGAAATAATGTGTTTAAATTAATAATACCGTATTTATGCATTAATATAAATAGACTGAATCACAGACAATTAACAATTAATAACAGATAGCGCGATAAAACTAAATATTGTTAAGAAGAAACTTGACTCAAAACAAAACGACAGTATTTCTTGCGTCACCTATAAGAAATCTAAAAAAGCTGTTTTTTTCACTTTTATCAATTAGGCAAATTATACCCTAAAAAGTGATCTAATCCAAGACAATACTATCTAATCATCACTTTCTAAAAAAACATTAAAAATGTAGGCAACATAGTTGGTTGAAAACTCAAACAATTCCACGATTGAAAGACATCCTCTCGGACATAATATATTTTACGTCTGGATAAAAGAGGTTTTCGCAATAGACTTGACTACTGATTACGAGTAGATTGGGTTTCGTACTTTGGTCAGGTGTACTGAGGGTTTTTATTATATAGTAAATTTACACTAGCTCTCCACGCAAATGCGGGATCACTTCCTCTAAAATATAACCTTCATAATCCCTGAAACCATTGGCATAATTAGTACACAAGCGTATAACCAGAACAGGTGCTAAAAAAACAAAAAACAAGACTAAACGCTACTACACTTAATATTGAAATTAAATTGGGCGTACACTATGTACACGCCCAAATCATTGTTAAATATATGTTTTCAATATTGCATAAGAACAGGGGACTTGAATCCGGTACATTAGTTTGCGGATATCCACAATAATGTATTCACGTACGGGTCTATACATATCTCATTATTTAAGAATGAATCTATTGTTGGGACGTGTGAAATCGTCAGTCACTTAGAACCATCAAAAACACAAGTCACGATGACTCGCGATCACCATTCATCTGTCGATTTGTACCAGTGGTGGAGGGTCAAATTAAGTAACAAAAGTAGCTCCTCATCTAAAACTTGAAATCTATTTACTAACTTTTAGTGTTGTTTTTTTTACCAAATAACAAAGACTATCAAGTAAATAAATAATACGATGCACCGCAAATTCTTTCAAAATCTTGTACTTAATATTTGAAACAAATTGATATACACTGTTACAGACATATATTGAAAATATATGGTACGACACAATCGTATACACTTTCTAATATCGTGTATTAAAACTTCGAAGAACATTTTCAAAAATAGTCTTTCAGTAAACTACTCTTAAATAATGTTTCTTCATAAAACAAACATATCCTGTTGATCAAAAAAACACGCTTCATATATATGTATATATATATATATATTAAAACAAATTATTTAGTAAATTTAAAATATTCCAAAATGGGTTATTTGTAAACCACCCTAACATTACTTTTCACTTTAAAAAAATCTTATTCATTATGAAAAGCTATTTACAGATAGCCAATTTGAATTCAATCTTCAAGGAAAATTTTAAAAACTCCAAACTTTCTATAATTAGTCGTAAGTAAGCTACACTTAAATGTATTTATTTTAGAAAAATAAATATACAATTTTTATTTATTATGTAAAATAGTCACCCCGATACCAATTTTGAAAAAAATCATTAGATTTATTTTTAAAAAAATCAAAGTTTACTAAAAATAAGTAATCAGTAAACTAATATAAATTGATTTTTTTTAGAAAAACAAATATAATTATAAGTATTTATAATGTAAAAAACTTAAAGAAGATCCCCATTTTGAACCACATTTTTAAAAATAATTCATCAGTGAACTACTCTTAAAAATTAATTCAGATACAGTTTTATTTGTCATCTCAAAAACTCCACAGATATAAATTTAAACAAAATAGCTAAAGCCATTTTTAGAATATTATAGAAATTCCGAATATCGCTTATCGGTAAATTACTATTTAACTAATTTTTATCCAAAAACTAAGTATACAGTTTTATTTGAGAAGACAATTGCTCTCTAGATATCCATTTTAAACAAAGTTCTTAGAGCCATTTTCGAAAATTTGGGATTCAATGTGATTGGTTGACATTACAAATAACACGGTATACTTGATTTTTGGGTGAACATTCGTTAAAGGCTATACCTATCAGTGACTTTCAAAAATGGCTCTAACGATTTTGTTTGAAATGTATATCTGGGGAGTTTTTGACATAAAAAATAAATATATAAAACCTATAGTATTTTTTCGGGGAAAATTTACTTAAGGGTAGTTTATAACTATATTTTTAAAAATTTGATATTTCAAAAAATGGCTTTAGTGATTTGGTTCAAAATGAAAATATTTCATGTTTTTAATTTATAAATAAATTTGTATTTATTTATTTTTCTAGAAAACATCATTTAATAGTAGTTTACTGACAACTGATTTTCGCACGATTTGATTATTTTTTAAATACCTCTAACAATTTGATTAAAAGTTTGTATCGGGAGACTATTTTAGATGATAAATAATAATGTGTCTTTACTTTTCTAATATTAATTTATTTAAGGGTGGTTAATTACGACAAATTATAGAAAGTTTGAATTTTTTCAAAATTGACCTTGAAGATTGAGTTCAAAATTGGTATCTGGGTATGGTTTTTCTTGATAAACAAGAATACGTATTTATTTTTACAAATACAAATAATTTTAGTGTGTTTTACATATTAAATATTTTTAAAAATTTGGTAAAAATATTTGAATGATTTGGTTTAAAATCTATATATAAAATGTGTTAATTGTGAATAACAAGATTATCTTTTATTTTAATCAGGAAAACTTAAGAGTTTTCTGAAAAGCTATTTAAAAAATTGTTCTTCAAGGCTATAAAACACAATATCAGAACGTTTGTACTATTTTGTTGTACCATTTAGTTTTTTGGTGCTCCAGCTGGGATAAGTCATCTTGTTTGTCTAAATACATAGCTATCCATGCAAATGTAATATTAAATCAAATAACGATGTGGATAGTTATCTATTTATTTATTACTATAAAAAAAAACACTTTTTACATACTAATTTGAATACGAAACAACATACAAAGAAAACTATCCTTTCTCTTTGGATTTAAGTTTGAAGTATCCCCTGGAATTTCTTCTTGGCCTTAAAGTATATATTAGTATATCCCTTGGTAATAAATTTGTGAATACCCATTAATTGTATTGGTTCAACGACACTGTTCAACTCCCTGAAGACATAGATTACTTTTCAATAGCTTATAAACTTTCCAAAGAAATGATACGTAATACAAAATAAATAGTATGGTGCATCGCAATGAAGACATTTACTTGAAACTCGTAAGATTTTTAAATGAAATAATATATATTGTTGCTGAAAAGTGATGGAAAAAAAAGAGCATCACATTCCACGATGTATCTTAAATAAAATAATATACACTTTTACAGAAATACATTGAGGAAAATGTAACATCTCTATTCACCAAAGAACATAACACTCAACTCTTGATTTCCGAGACATCCATTTAAAATATATTTGTCAATATCTCGAATACTATTGGTTTTATAAAAATATTTGGTTATTAAAATTTTTACTCTTAATAGTACTACAACGTTACTTTGATAAGCTATTTATCTCAAATAGTTACGGATATATGATCAAAATTGGATATTTACGCTTATGTAAAGTACCCTCAAAGTTATTTTCATCGGAAAATAGGAACTTCCATCTTTTTTACAATGTTAAACAGTAACTAGATACGAGCTTTACATCCATGACTGTTTCCAACCTGTGGCCTGGGTCACTTTTATATTCAAGCCATACAAGGCCGTAGCCAGACAATAATTTCAGGGGGGGTTGGTGGGCACATCCCCAAATTGCGGAAGGTTAGAAAAGAGAATTGTGAATGATAAACAGTTCTAGAATCTATCTGAATTGTTTTTATGGCAACATAGCCCCCTAACTGACGAAGGCTATGAAAAGCTATAAATATTAAACACCTCTAGAAGCTTTCTGAAGTGCTTTTTTTTTTATGGCAACATAACTACGTAATTCCTGGAGGCTGGGAAAAATTCTAAATAATACACCTCTAGAAGCTATCTGAAGTGTATTTTCGGCAACATAACACAATAACTGCCGATGGCTAGAAAAAATTCTAGATATTTAACACCTCTTTCTGAAGTTCCTTCTATGGTAACACAGCCCCCTAATTTGAACTTGTACCTTAATTTTGATATTGTTTGAATCATAAATAAAGCCATATATATTTTGTCATAAAATTTCAGGGGGGTTTAAATCTCCGACTACGGCCTTGAAGCCAGATATTTTCTACTACCGGCTTGCTAGGCCTGTCGTAGCTTCATATGCCTAATAATCTAACTTGACTAGGACAGGCACAACATCCAGTCCCCGGCCATTAATTCATCAGTGTGAAGGAGTAAACACACTTTTCACCAGTGATAAAATTTTCGGCAATGCCAGGAATCGAACCCGGGACCCTTAGCTCAGTAGACAGACACGCTAACGACTAATATAAATTGTCGAATACTAGATACGAATGTTAATAAAAATTGCTATAGTGGATTTTAAGAAAATCAATTTTCTTTCTTTTTGCCCTTTTGTCAACTACCATTAATTTTAGAGCTAAACGTCAAATTCTATATACTATCCGGGGAACTATATGAAAGCCCAATATACCAAGTTTTAGCCTTATCAGTAAAATGGTGTCGGTTCTAGACCAAGCTACATACACACAGACAAACAATACAGACAAACAACACAGACAAACAGCAGCGCAAAAACGACTTTTTCAGGTTTAGTGGGTCATCAAAATCTCGAATTCAATTTTTTTTGACGATTACAATACTATCCCTACTCGAGGGGTCGCGAGAAAGTAAAATTACGCTTTTACAAATATTAAAAGTTCTTTAATTATAAGCGAACAAACAAATGAGCAGAAACTTTCCTCTATATAAAGAGATTATGTAAGCCTACACATAATATATAGATCCACAAATTATATTTATAGCTGCGTCTTACTACCCGTTCGGGCAATACCCTTATGCACTATTGACGCTAATATATTAGGGATGAGGAAAGTTAAGTTTAGAGGAAGTTTTCCCGCATTTTCGTAAGCGGGAAAGTGGAAAAGTATTTATAAAATATACACCTTTAGTGTACCCGCAAGGGATATGAACCCCAACCTCCCCGTCTACAGAAATCAGATCAGATATGGTTCATGCTTTATCCCACAAATGCTGGTGTCATCGCAATGGGTTACTTAATACATATTGAACAAGCCATCTAACCCAAAATAATAGATCGGACTCATAATGATAGTTCATAATCTTAAAATAGAGGATAGGCTCCAAACGTCGACTCTGGTGCTCTTTGAGTAAAGTGCTCACCTCAAGACCAGATGTTCATCGGCTCAAACTCAGTAGGGGTCGACGGAATTTTCTTGAGCAGTAAAAATCTGTAGCACAACTTCCTTCGGAAGAGAAGTAAAGCCATTTGTCCTATGTCTATTGTGGCATTTGTGGCATGTAAAAGGATACTGGAAGGTAGGTGAAAATACCTTTCCTGGCAAATTGGTAGGTCCTTTCACTCTCGCTTATAGAAATTCTCTTGTGCCGATATAATCAGTGTGTTCAGAAAGTGCACCTTAAATAACTCTAATAAAACAAGATAGATCCCTTACCAGTTATTCCAAATTCAAAAAAGATTGATAATGACCTAAATAAGTGCAAAAACTCAAAATTGTCTCCCCAAAAATTAAAAATAATTCCTCATCCCTAAACTACTCATCGTAGTAAAGGGAGTCAATGTTTTCTCTTATCAGTAAAAATAATTCCTCCCCGTAATCAAGAGAAGTAAAGTTATTTTTATGACCCGCTTCATTGGTTACATGGTCTAAAGCGTCACTCCCACAGTAAACTAGACCACCGATGAACGGGAAATCAGCGTTTTTGCTAAATGCAAATACAAAGGCGGGTACACTTCCTTGAAGTTCAAACTTCCTGATCTACAACACATTAAATTAATTAGTACATTGCGTACATCCTGAACGGGTAGTAGGCCTAAGACGCTGTGTTAAAAATAAATAAATTTTATTCTTAATTAAGAGAGAAAGTGATCAATACATTAAGAATCTCTTTTTATCACCACTTTTCTTGCTTTGAAAGCATGTTATCATATTTTAGCCATGTATTTTACGTTTTGAGATACAAAAAAATTAACAAAATAACTTTTCAAAATAAAAAAAACACACACTGGGTTTTGAAATCTTAGAACTATCTATCATAGCATCAGAATGTTCAAACACAAACTTTCTTTCTAACAATATAAAATAATTTTAAAACATATTGTATTTACCAAAGTACTCCCAAGTAGTGCTGAACTATGATCAATCCAAAATTAGGTTATATTTGTTTATTTATAAATTAGATATTTTATTATTAGTTTAGCCTACGATCAAAATGTAAAATCTCAATATATTTTTAATTTATTATAAAGTCTCTAAATCTGATCCCAAAATTAGTCGCTCTCGAACACCATTATTAGAAAGAAATAGGCCTACTACTAGCAAAATAGGTACGTAAAACTATGATTCATAATACTCAAGTATCTGTATTATTTTTTTAAAACATTTTAAATAAACTTAATAAATAATCGCGACACCCTATCTCAGTCAGTAACGCATCTGCCTAGTGAGCCAAGGGTCCCGTGATCGATTCTTGGCCTGGACGAAAAAAATAATCAGTGGTGAAATTGGGGCTTCCCACCCTTAAACAATGATCAATTAACAATTTGGGGATTGGGTGTTGTGTCTGTGAGAGAGATTAGGGTTATCCTATAAATTATATTGTCCTCCTCTGTGGTCTAGTGGTCAGAGCTCGTAACTACATATCCAGAGGTTCCGGGTTCTATCCCCGGTGCTTCCAAAGATTTTATGTGACGCAGGGAGTCTGTGGTCAAACTCAATCTCGTGAGGACAAATGAGGGGCTACTTGAATAAATAAGTAGCAGATATACTCTAGAAAACTAAGATTAATGGCCTAAGGTTTCGTTGTGCTGACCACATGACACCCTCTGTTGGCACTAGCATTGCTAACAGTGATGGCGGCTCGGTCGATATAGCTCGATCACGGGCTCTAACCATGTCTTTTTTTATAAGTTGTGTGATGGTATAATCAGTAGTTTCGGAAAGTTCACGCTAAAAACCCTAAATCTTGTGACTACTATGTAATGAGTGGCGTGTTGTAAAGTGTTGCACAGTTTATTGAAACTCTACCTGTGATATGTTCTTTCCAACTTTGTAGCCATTTCAAATGGACCATTTGACCAATCCTACGTAAGCCCTTGACTGCATACCTATGTTTAGCACCATTCAGATTATACGTTTATGTATTAATTACGCTAGTGAATCTAGAGATAAGTAAAGTTATATTTAGAGGATGTTTACCCGCATTTGCGTAGAAGGAGAGTGAAAATAATTTTAGAACAGCCACCCTCAGTACATTCGGCCAAGATTCGAACCTCAATCTCCCCATCATCGGCAGTCTAGTCTACTGAGAAAGTAGCGCTTTTGACCAGTGATTCTTAACCGGGGGGCCGCGAAAGGTTTTGTGGGGGACCTTGAAAAAATAATTTAAAATGTTATTTGTTTATTACTGAAGCCAATTATCTTAAATTCTACGTTTTATAAGAAAGAATTCGATGATCGTAAGCATGTAAGTACAGTAGACTCTCGATTTTCCGGGGAAGTGGAGGCGAGAAGAAGTACGGATAATATAAATCACGGATAGTACCAATAATTCCTATCTGTTTACCACCACCATTCAAAATTTGCTGCCCTTTGTTTCTACTCATTTATAGGAAAAGAGATTTTCCACAATGAGAAATATTAAAATGAAGCAGCGAAATTGACTCTGAATTGACTCCTCCATGCAAATAGCATTAATTAATACAAGTGAAACCAAAATATAACAATTAGTGGAAGGTGTTCAACAGCAGAAAGAGGTCCCATTAAATACATTTAGTTAATTTCGGATTTTTATTTTTTTGTTCTTATGATCAGTAAATAAATCCACTGTTTTATAGTAAATCTTAATGATTAATATGTTAATAAAAACTAGGGGCTGCGAGTATCTTAGGATATTTAGGGGGCGGCGAGTAATGAGAGGTTAAGAAGCACTGCTTTAAGCCCGCCGCACATTGGACGCAGGGCAGGCGCTGCAGAGGGGCAGGCGAGGAAGTGGAAAATCTGTAATACACGTGTTCTTATGGGTTACCGCACATTGGACAGAGTGCAGGTGCAGTGTAGGGATAACTCTTTCACGCCTCTTTCCCGCCTTTCTCTGGTTGTAGTAGACGTACAGTTTTCCTGTGTCCTCTAGGCCTCTGTCACGTAGTTTTTGTGTATTGTGACGGAACATCTTATTTAATTAGTTCAAGACCATCCAGTATTATATGAAACAAGCAATCCAGACTACATGAGGACGGAGCTGAAAGATGAGCTATGGGAAAATATTGCTATTGAACAGAATTACTCGAACGGTAATTGTAATATTCTAGATTTTTATAGTTAGTAAAATTAATCTACAACCCATTAGAAGAATTAGATGTTACTAGACACTGCGCATAAAGTAAATTACAATTTTAGTCTTTTTCCTTTTTTTACTAAGCGAGTAGAGTAAAATTAAATTATTTAATTTAGAGTCTGACTTGGAATCCAAATCTATCAGAAGTTCCTTTAATTCACACGCCATACCACGTCTTGTACCACTGGGTGAAAGCTCCCTGACTCACTTCAAATCTGCGGTGACTTGCAAAAACCTATTCCTGTGCTGTGCCTGCCCTCTGCCAGGACTGTGTTCAATGTGCGGTGCCTTGCAGAAACCTCTTCCTGTGCTATGCCTGTCCTCTGCCTGCCCTCTGCCTTTGCTGCGCCTTCCCTGCGTCTTAGACCATGCGGCCACCGCAGCAGGGGACTGCATACCTCACATGGGAATGTATAGCTGGTCAACGAATGTTCTACTTTGTGAGTGATGAGAACAATTCACTGCTGCAGTTTCAACTAGCACGGCTTACCCTGGCAACACACCACGCCACTGTATGTAATATAAACTTAAAATAAATATACAAGCACAGCGTTTATTTGAAACGTTTTAAAACTTTGGGGGACAAGTCCAATGCGCTAGGAAAATAAATTAATATTATGAACCGAGCTACGAGGCATGTTTGAAAAGTGATGATTAAAAATTGTTTGAAGGCCACTGGGATGGTTGTGAAGATTCTTAGTTCCTTAAACAAATTTTACATTTAGTTTGCCTAAATCCCTCCATAATATTCTACTCGAGCATGGCTCTACAGTTAATGCTGGATATATTAGAAAATACATGGTCTGTTAGCAAGGGCCCCCATGTTGATTTCCTAAATGGGGGGTGGATTGAAGCTCCACCTGCTAGGGGAGTGGCTCCCTACCCTCTTAGAGAGGAAATTTCAGGAATAAAACCTTGTGGGAAGGAATTTTAGAGAATCAGAACATAATTTTGAGCTAATTTTATGAGTTTCAAGAGCCACTTCTCGCAACAAAAATCTGAAAAATTAACAAAAAATAAACTTTAGATGTAGTTGAACTCATTGAAAAGAAACATTATGTTTTTCAGAAGTTTAGTGAACAGAACAAAATTAAAATAGAACTGTTGAAGAGGGAATGGAAGCAAATCTACATTTAATCATTTTAATCTCTGTTAACTCAAATATTGATGATTCAAAGTTGCTAGTAGCAAAGGGCAGCCAAATCCCAAATAAACAATTTTTATTTTTCATAAAAATTAACAAAAAAATAGAATAAGTAAATATTGCAGGGTGATTAGGGGGGCTGGAGCTCCCTTTATTGCCCATTTATTGGTGTACATGGCTGCTAGCTGTTCACTCTGGACTGACTTTAACTATCTACCTCGTAAACAGGAGAAAGGGTCTGTCAAAATATCATCAATAAACCTGTTTTCAATCACAAAGCACAAGTCAAATGAGTCAATAAGGAGAATCAAAAAGCATCCATGAATATTTTGTGTAGTGAACCATGCAACTTGAAAATAAAGCTTTCCCGAACACATTTTCATGATAATTCTCCATATTTTATCACGAAGAACTCGTCCCCAACTATTGGACATACCTTTTATATAAACACCTAAATACTTATATTAAATGTATTTTTACTTTCTCATAGATAAGATTTTGTAGTTATGAACATTTTTGACCGTACATTGGAGTTTTATGTTTCCCAAACTCAAAAAGGCGTGTCTTACAAATCGGTCTATCTCTACTAGATGCTACAGCCGAAACGAATTGATGGATATCGTTCAAACTTAATATTTAGATTCCATACGGTCTTATCTTAAGGTGGAATCGTAATTTTAATTATACATCTAAAATTAAGGATTATTTACTAATGATCGATACTTAAAAAGTTGACATTTTTGAAATGACTATAAAGAGTTTGTTCAAAATGGATATATTAAATAGAAAGGCTTATATCAGGGGTAGGAATTTTTTTTTTTGCCTCAATCGACTAAACAAAAGTACCACTATAATCCATCGTTTCTACACTTGACTTTAGCTTTTATTTTGTTTCTATAAATCTTATATTTATTCTTAAATCATATCTTTTCTCAAATACTTATGTTCCTCCCCTTATATAAAAAAAAGTTGAATAAATAAAATGTACATTTCCATATTAAATATTCTTAGGACATTATCGATTATGGTCAGTCAAAGTTATTTTGGTCACATTTAAATATTATGTAGAAGTATTTGATTTATTTGCAAGTTTAGAAGGCACAAAAATCGACTTTTAATCACGATGCAGTTTTCTCACGCAATCGACTGAAAATTTCCACGTGATCGAATGTGATAAACTACAGTTTATGGACCCAATTCTGTAGTTGAATGGTTTAAGGCGTCACTCTCGTAATAGACTGGACTGCCAATGACAGGGAAATTGAGGCTTGAATTCTGATAGGGTGTATTAAGGGTGTATTTTCCCAAATGGTTATCCACTCTCCCTCCTCGCAAATGCTGGCACATTTACCCTAAATTCAATCTTACTCATTCCCAACACATTACCTTATTAGTACATATGCGTATAGCTAGAACGGGCAGTAAGACGCGGCGACAAAAAAAACCACACACACACACAGTATACGATTTTTTGTGAACATAAATTAAAAGTTCTCTGAGAAATGTCTGGGAAGTATTTATTTGATATATGTGAACGTGTGTTTGTTTTTATGAAATCTACCTAGCTAAAATTTAATGATGACTTATTTTTGAAAATTATAATATTTTTAGAAATAGCTTTAACAATTTGGTTCAAAATGTATATCTATAGTGTGCTACATATTATTAACAAAGTAATTTTTTTTTCGATGAAAATTTATTTAAGTATAGTTACTGAAATCTAGTTAATTTTATTGATTTAAAATTATAAGAGAATATGAGGAAGTATTTACTATTATATCATATCATATATTATTTATTTCTTTTGTTTTCAGTTGGACTCTCTTCCAGATATTTAATCAATAATATTTGTTTGCTGGGAAATTAAAACTTTTCTCTAAGGACTATTGTTAAAATTTTCTTTAAGTATTAATTTTATTTATCCATAGGTCACCTTCAAGAAAACTAAAACTATTAACACTAATAAAATGTGTTTATATGGCACACATATATATATTATTTTGCAAACAAATAATTTGAATGGAAGTTTTCCAAATTCATTTTGACTTAAAACCTCTTATACATCACAGATGTTTCAATGAAAGAAGTGACAGAATGATATCTGTTTGTCCACCACAATCATAATAATAGAGATAATTCTGCCCCTACACTATTTCCTGGACGTCCAAAATATATTTCGACTGTAACCACGAGACGTGAAGTTCCTGTGGAGAATGAAAGAGAGAGAAGATAACCACTTATATTGTATCGCATTTAGGTCACGCTTGTAGAATTATATTTACATTGAAACTGTTGGAAGACTAGATTCTTACTATAAAGTTGATGAATTAAAGCTTGTAATAAACAATACAGTACAGTATTGAATAAATTATACTTAATTACCTACTCCAGGGTATTAGGAGCTTGAAAGTTCATCTATCCCTATCCTGATTTGGTTATATGCAGTAGACCCATTATACCCTATCCCTATCTTTGGCTAGCTCTATCCAGTACACCTCATTACACCCTGTCCCTATCTTGAGCAAGTTCTATCCAGTCCACCTTATTGCACCCTATCTCTATCTTGAGCTAGTTCTATCCAGTACACCTCATTACACCCTGTCCCTATCTTTGGCTAGCTCTATCTAGTCCATCTCATTACACCCTGTCTCTATCTTGAGCTAGTTCTATCCAGTCCACCTTATTGCACCCTATCTCTTTCAGATCCATTCTAATGTTATCTTCCCATCTGTATCTAGGTCTTCCCAGTGGTCTTTTCCCATTGGGCTTGACAGTCAATACTCTGAACAAGGTACTAGATTCTCCCATTCACGCTGCCCACCGTAATCTACGAGATTTGACTACTCTAACAATGTATGGTGATTAGTAAAGAGTGTGTAACTCATCATTATGTATCCTACCCCACTCGTCACTAACTATCTATCTAACTCAATGCTATGTTTTAGACATTTTTCTCAGGACATAGATAAATTATAGCTTTAATTTTTTTTAATGAACATACTTTACTTTAGTGCCTTACACGGGGAATTTTTAATTTTTGAAGGACAGACTTTAGTTCCTTAAACGGGGAATTTTTAATTTTTGAAAAAATTTGGATCTATAAATTTTCGAAAATTACCGGTATTTAAATATTTGTCTTTTTTTTCCTAATAATTTCTAATTTATGAAAGCCCTTTGTAAGGAACTAGTAAATTAGGCCATTTATAAGCATTAACATTATTGTTAATGTAAGTCTTGTGGGAGCTGAGAAGACTTACATCAAGAGATTTAGGTAAATAAAGAAAAACTTTTGTTTTTATTCCCACCAATGATATATTCTAGCTTAGGGTTGACCAGCATTGTAGAAATAGAAGGGACTGGGCCTTATAGATTCTCAAACAAGTCTTCTATCTCCCTTTTCTTAAGTATCTTTTTTTTCTTAACTTTTTTTTTTGCGAACTTAAGGCCTGTTGCACACGTACCGATATTATCGGTGTCGGCGCCGGCGCCGATATCATTGTTAGCACCGATACCGGCGTGGGTTGTTGCACACACCGACACTATCGCTATCGGTATAGGCAGTTTTGTGGATGGTGGCGAGCAAACAACATGGCTCCCATGTGGAATAGGAGGTTTCTTTTGTTGTGTTTGCTTCATCTCCGGAGGAGGCAACGTCGTAACCGGAGAGGAAGAGAATTTTGGGTGCATCCTATAATTGCCGCAAGAACTCTTGAAGGCACTTTCTATACTCTTATTGGGAGACTCCAAGAGGATGAGAGGAAATTCTTTAACTACTTTAGAATGAGTACTTCTACATTTGACTACATTTTAAATCGACTGGCTCCTCACCTCCAGCGTCAGAACACAGTCATGCGGGAATGTATTTCTCCCCTAGAAATGCTTGCAGTAACCATAAGGTAAATTGATTGTTTGTAATATTTTGTTTAACATGAAGAAATTCATTTACAATAGAAAAGCTAGCTACCTTGCCCCTTTATAGATTTAATGAAGCATTGTGAATTCTGATTACAGTAGTTTATAAAATATTATGTCGTCAACCCCAAACCAATAATAATTATTGCCTGAAAAAAAGTCATTTTGGGAAAAAATAAAATCAATAAGCAAGAATTAAAAACCTTTTATTTCCCTAATCAGTTATACATGGAAATCTACATAAAGTGAGAAATAATTAAACAATAAAGAAAACCTGAAGTGGCAAGCTATCTATGCTTACTTATTCGAATTGCTTTGAAATTGATTGATCATCCAAATTAAGGTACGTTTGAATAGAAGTGGGAGCACGGGCTGTCTCGAGGAAAGTCAAAATGTTTCCGGGGGTGTTTTCATGGCAAGGAGATAAGGACAAGTTGCCTGTGCTGTGTGAATCGTTTGGAGAAACTCTTTGAGTGAAAATGGGAGAACTGACATGTGCTGAGCGATTTTTTATATCCTTGATTAGTTTTAGAACACCCATTCTGAAATCTAGTTTGTCATCGGCAGAAAATGCTCTCAAAGATGGTAGGACTGAAATGAAGAATGCTTCATCCTCATTAGGCTCTATTTTTTCTAAAGACTTCAAGATCTTCCTGTCAATTTCGTCGTTAATTGGGGTTACCCTCTTTCTTAAAGGTTGACGCGTCCCCACTCCTCCACTAGATGTTGAAGTTTCTTCATATTCACTTTGCTGTACCGCAATTTCCATCTCCTTCTCTTCCTGTGTCTCAGCAGTTTCATTGTTGTCGTCTCTACGGATGCTGGACTCCGTCTCATCTTTGTCAGTTGTTCTTAACAGGAACTGAAGAACGTCATTGTATAAATAATTTTTTGTCGCAGCCTGGCCACTCTTTTTCCTCAAAGATCTCGTGAAGGCATCGCGGATGTTGTTCCATTTCTCCTTTATCAGGTTACCTGAAAAACAAACAGAACATAGAGTTGTAATTAAATTTTTCTCAGCCATCACTTTTGATAGTTAATTTTACAAATTAGAGAGAGTGAAAACTAAAAATTTTCTTTGATTTAACTTTAACTCTCTTTGACTAGCCTTTTACTTTTTCATATCAAAAGAAATTATTCTTGACATGAAAAAAAATAATCTAGATAATTATGAATGTTTACATTTTGTGTGAAGCCGAACACAAAAAAAGTGTT
>CABFWB010002086.1:0-12510 GCA_902151455.1 Timema bartmani | reverse complement strand
GAACTATCGCTTTATATACGTGGATGTAGGAGCATATGGCAAGGACTGTGACTCTTCTGTATTCCAAAGGACAAATTTTTACACAATGTTAATGGACGGACGTTTGAATATACCACAGTCGGCCCCTATTAGAGAAGGTAGCAATATAAACATGCCATTTGTTTTGGTAGGGGACCAAGCATTTACTCTGACAGATAAATTACTAAGGCCTTACAAAGGACACTTTCTGACTGATAGGAAAAAAATATTCAACTATAGATTGTGTAGGGCAAGGAGATTTGTTGAGTGCGCATTCGGCATTCTCAGCAACAAATGGAGGATATTTCATAGGCCCTTGAATGTTTCTAAGCCATTCGCAAAATCAATTGTAAAGGCATGTGTGGTTTTACATAACTTGGTTAGAGAAATGGATGGTGTACATAACCAAGATCTAGTGGGAAACGGAGGTTTCAGGGCTTTACCTCCCTTTGCAGACGGACCCGGTAGAAATCTAAGATCAGCTGAGGCCATTAGAGAAACATTTGCAGATTACTTTGTATCTCCGGAAGGGGAACTTCCGTGGCAAAACAACAAAATTTAAAGCTAGACATATTATTTTTCGGTTTGAAAGAATATAAATACTGTCCTTATACCCTTGTAAAATGTTTTAAAACAGAATAAATTATGGCTTGTAGCACTTACCAACTTTTATTTGCTCCTTTCTGTCTAGTTGTATGAAATTTGGCTCCAAGAAGGAATACACTTCAAGCCAAAGTTTGTTTTTCATCTCCCGGTCCTTGAATTCCTTACTTGTTTTGTCCCATAAACACGCTCTGCTCTCCACTAATTCAATTAAGGTCACTATGTCATACTTGAATTTACTAGACATTTTACTCAAAAGTAGAACAGAGGAAACGAACGCGCAAGCACCTAACCTCACGAAAGACAAAACCAAGATGACAGCTGCAGACTAGTGGCCAACTGTTCTGCGCACTGATATCGGCGTATTTATCGAGGGGACTGCCGACATGGCTCCGACATGTCGGTAGTCGTCACGATAATGCTGTCGTGTCGGCATCGTGTGCAACAGGGCCATAAGATTACATGGAATCTCACTACCACCGATATCGGCGCCGGCACCGACACCGATAATATCGGTACGTGTGCAACAGGCCTAAGGGTCCCTTTTTCCGCTTTTCATAGCCGTATTGCCTCTCTAATCAGTGGCATAGCTTATACAAACAGCGTTTTTGCCTAGTTTTAATTCTAAATGCTTCATTATCAACAACTTATTTTGAAATACATAGTTGAAATCACACCCTACAGAAAAAAAACACCAATATTTACTGTTGATAGACTGATAAATACTCCACCAACCAAATTAAATTAATTAGAGAGTCATTAGTGTTTTGAATCTTACCTTTTAGGCATTTTTCAAGCAGCTGGGTATTAGAAAAATCTCTGTATGTGGGATTTGCTGCGCTCATAATTATCAGGCAAGTGGAAATGAATGTTTGGTATGTTCATAGTTTTATTCTGCCAACAATCACTGTTTGTCTTTACACCACATATCTTCATCTGTGAGACAAAGCTGGTGAGTAGACCTTTCATTCATAGACATAACATGGAAATATTCATCTCGCCCACACACACACCACACAGCTTGTTTCATGTTGTGGAGATTTCTTCTGATTGCTAATCCATAGAAAGCTTGCATATTTTGAATGGCTACACTTAATGTTATTTTAGATGCTTTCAGTTTCAGCAACTGACTCCTCATTTGCTTCTGTATGTGGCTTATACATTCCAATTTATTTATTTCCACGTCATCTCCATATACCTTTGCCTCATTTACTGATGATCTT
This sequence comes from Timema bartmani, assembly GCA_902151455.1. NCBI lineage: Eukaryota > Metazoa > Arthropoda > Insecta > Phasmatodea > Timematidae > Timema > Timema bartmani. The sequence goes on along the minus strand of CABFWB010002086.1, from coordinate 10,666 downwards.
ATGAATCACCATCTCCTAAATAGTTCATGCATGTATATGTATATTATAGTATAATTATATATATCCGATTTTGCAATGTAATTTCAATACATTATGTTGTAGTGCAAAAAATTATATACAAAGATCACAACTGTCCCTATCTTTTGAAAAGCAGGACATTTCTAGTTCCCTCTAAAACCAGGCAAAGTAAGCAGTTACATGACGTTCGCCAAGAGCTAGGATTCAAATATATGATATGTAAATTAAACCTTTTAATATAAAGTCTACATAATTTTACCGAACATTATGAATGTTGTAGTGGTGTAAAATTTATAATAATAATAATTTTAAATTTCTTGTTTTATTTATTTTCCGTGATTGCTTTACTCTCATAAATATTAATATGTAATTTAAAACAATTATTTCACTGATAGCAAAACAATTTTTTACATCTATATACAGGATGAAGCGGAAACAATTAGACGATATATGCAGAGGAAAGTGATGGTCAACATGCTGAGGTTTATCTGACATCTGGTGGAGATCACCTGAACTATATTATCTTCGAAAAGTGAAAAAGTGTATTATGTAGTTTGCTTTTATTTAGCTAATACATATTTGCTTTTCAGTTAAAGTGTTAATTTTCAAGTCACTAATCGTCTCATTGTTTCGGCCCCACCTTTTATTATTCCCTTTGGTCCAGTTTCATAGTGATTGAGTAGGCTTCAAGTGCGATGCTATACTAAATATAAGACGACACCTACCTAGACTCAAATAGAATGGGGAACTTTCGCAAATGAAACAGGACCATTCCATTTGGTCTAGGCAGATTCATCTTCAAGTTTTTAGTCAGTCCGTTTTGAAAAACGATGAACAACCACGAGATCATTTAGTTTAAGGCTATTTACTTTGTTTATGTAGTATTTTTTACTAAGTGTTTCACTTAAATAGGAGCCATCATGTTATATCTGATGCGTGGCTATATATTGGTAACTAGAGAGATGGAATTGAAAATAAAAAATATAGAAATATTTCAAAATGTCCTTATCCCGAGCAACGTCCTTGCTAGTGTTATTTCCCGTGTTCTCGGGAACGGGGTCATATAGCACAGATATTGGAAGATTTTTATAGTAAATTATATTTTTTACACTACGTCTTACTATCTGTCTGGGCTACTCACATTTAAATTATGATAGTGGGTAAGCGATAAATAAGGTTAAATTGAAATAAAATGAACCCCCAATTGCGTTAAAGTAAAATGGGAAAAAAATGTAGGTTTATTTTATATATTTTTATTCATTTGAGGTATTTAATGAGCATTTTCTAAACCGACTGATTATATCAGCACACGAACATTTCTATGCGAGAGAGATTGAAAGAGCATACCAATTTTTCTGGGAAAGGAATTTTTATCTACCTTCCCGGTTTATTTTACATGCCACAATCGACATTTGACTGACGGCTTTACTTCCCCTCTAAAGGAAGTTGTGCTACGGATTTTTATTCACCGACTCCAGCTGTGTTTGAACCCAAAAACATTGGATCCTTAGATGAACATTTTACTTTAAGACCACCAAGGTTACAAGTCATTTAGGTAAAATAACCTTTAGAACACCTGGGCAGAAATCAAACTTTAAACTTCAAATCAGTGAAAAAACAGAATAGTTGTGTCGGATTTAATGCACGTGCTCACGGATGCAGGTAGCAAATAAATAAAAATAGCCACCTGGAAGATAAGTGCCATCCTTACATAACTATTTAGAAAAGTATATTATATTGTTGACTTTAGTGTGTCATATCTTGAAGTACTAACAGCTGTCTAGTATCAATCAAATTTGATTTAAGTATGTTTAGATCAAACATTTACTTGGTTTTTTGGCCCAATCAGCAAATATTATTCCACTTCTTAAAAAAAACTTAGTATGTAGTTTAATAATAATCACTGAATAAACGAAAGCTGAAGATATAGTATGATCGAATGTACATTTTTTTCTTAAGGATATAATGCTTTTTTTGTTATCCCTTTATTTCTGTATGCTCTTATAGTGATGAATTTTTGAATTTTGAATTTAATTATGTTTGTTTATTTCGTTTTTCTTGTTATTCGAATATACATTATGCTAACGCATAATTTTTACACATGGGATACAGGTATAATTTTAGTTATGTTTATTGCTATTAAAATTAATATGGTTTTCTATTTCTAAAGTAATGCTAATCTGACTATGATAATAATATTAAAGTTACTGTATAAAAGGCATGATGATAGAGATGACAGGTTTGGTAGGTATTGTTAAGAGGAAATGTACCCGCATTTTTGTGAAGGTATATTGGGGTACCATTCAGGAAAATCAATCTACTTACACTTGTTGGGATTTAAACCCTGAACGATCCGTCACCGGCAGACCAGACTAGATGAATTTTAAATTTAATTCACGTTGATATTTTTTTTAAACTACAGAAACTAAGAAATAGTAAACACTAGATGCTTACGTGGGTGATGTTCATCGATGTTTAAAATATAAAAATAAAAAACTATAAGGTGGCTAGAGAGATATAGGCATTATAATATTTAATAGCAATTTGTTTTACCATCGGTGAACCTAAATGTTTGACGCTGTTAGTCATAGATACTTTTTAAATACAAAATTTCAGTCCCATCGCACACCAAATACATAGCTATACAAAGTAGAGTATAAGAGTAACTAAAATAAAATGTTTCGCCTTGATTTTCAAAAAATAAAACCTCCAAACTGTTAATACTCATTCATACTTACCTATGGCCTGGTTTTTCTATGATGAGAATTCCAAAGTTGAAATTGAAAATCAACCGATAAAACATACATTGCATTAATCATTAAACCATTATAACCATCATAATTCTCAAAAAAAAAATTTTTTTTTACAAATATCTAACAAAAACTTATCTTTAATAAAGTGTGTACGTTGTTGTAGAATATAATATAGCATGAAATCAAATTACGGTCTCGTGAAATTATATACATTTATTTACTTTAAAGAAACACTTAAAAAACAGTTTTAAAACTAAAATAGGTCCTAAAGAGAGGGTCGTAGATCTGGTGATTTCGCTGCAAATAACAAAACTAATGTAACATTTAATTGGGACCATTACAATCATTTTTTTCACTATTGTATTTACATTTATATGTTTAATTTAGATTCCCATAAATGAGTTGGAAAACTTTTACAGTTTAGATATTATTGGGGTGTAATAAAGAATCATATAATAAATTCATAACTAGCGATGCACAATGACGTAGCTAGGATATATTCTGCAAATAAGGCTTTATGCATTGTGTCATTATGTAAAGCCAATCAGTGTTAGGCACACCGCCATAAAAATGCGTGTAAGTGGTGAAGTATAGAATTACTAGATCAATTTACAGCTCATATGGTAAACATAATTAACCTACCTAAGCATCAAAAGATAATATTCTTTTTTCAGACAATAGAACAAAAATGTAAAACAAATATATTACACTGAACCAGTTTCACATGACAAAACGTATAGGTCCTCCTTCTTCCCTTCACCCCTCCACCAACATAAAAACACCCCTTACTATACAGGCTCTCATTCCCACAGTAAAGGAATAATTTTTAGAACTAGTTGGTTCTCGAACTAAGGTCTTGCTTGGAGTTATGAAATATAAAGTATTTACTACTTAAGACATATATCTGCTTATGGTTTTCAAGGCTTTGAGGTAAACCAAATGCACATAGATCAATTTAGTATCTTGAGATATAAGCAGGGCTTAGTTATCAGCTCTTTGGACGTTGCACGTTTTAAAGGTAATCTTGAAGACATTCCCGAAAAAACTTGAGCAGTGCATTAATTTTCCAAGAAATTTTTAGGAGGTTAAAACTATTGAAATTGTTCAAATGGTTGAAATAGCATATTGATAAATCTATGCACATTCTTGAAATGCAATAAGGTTCTAAGTGTTAACATCCTAAGACGTTTCCCAAAATGTGAAGTATTTGGTTCAGAGGGTTGTTAGGAGGGTGATAATTTGAGCGACTGCCATAGCGAAACAGATATTAAGATTTAAACACTTTACACACACATCCTTAGGCCTAGATTATAAGAATATCCCTGCCATATTTCCTTAAAATTCTTCCACGCCTTTGGCAGCTATCGTGGAACAAACAAACAGACAGATTTTTGAGTGTCCACTATCTTATAACAGATGATCAGATATAAAAACCTTGTACAAACTTTGTTTGCCTTGGTTCAAGAATTTTCCTGCCAAATTTAGTTAAAACTGGTCCACGCATTTGACAGTAATTGCGGAAGAAAATCTGGACAAATTGACAGAGAAAATGACAAATTATGAAGTTAAAACAGAATCTCGCATCGCTTGGCAAATATGTTTTCTATTAGATTCCATGATGGATCTATAAGAGACTGAGATCCCCATTGGAGAACATTTCCCAATTGGCCTTACCTTTACGGTACACCTGTTTCAGAACACCGTCGATATCTATTATGCCTGATAATTTTTATTTCTATCCTTCTACATATCTGCTTCTCTCCTCCTTTCTTCTTCTTTATTTTGATGACACCACATGAAAATGGCAATCCCTGCATGATTCTCGTTCTTGAAGATTCCGTTGACACTTATCTTGCGAGTTATTATTGGGTGGGATTCTAAAGAAATATCTTCACACGATTAATAGAACGGGATTAATTATGATCAGCCTCAAACACGTGAAAGTGAATATTTTAATGCAGTCTTTTTTCTTCCCATCATTCTTTTATACAATTTTTTTAAGGATTTTATTGACTTAACGCAAATTTATTTATACTCAATGATAGCTTGCTCTAGCCATAGTCAATAGCGTGATAACGGTTTATTATTACTTCCTAAGGTATTCCTGACCATCTATTCTTCACGATAAAGGCAGAGATGACCAACCACAAATCATTATTTGGAAAGAGTAACGTAAGTGCAAATAAAGTCTCAAGTCTCGTTGTCCATCTGACTCCAAGAAGACAAATTGTGGTAATTTTCAAGGGATTAAATCTTATAGAATAAGCTCAAGATAATCTTATGTTCAGCCGTCTTTAGAGTTAGAGTGGTAAAAGCAAATAACTGTGATGCGGCATTTTCAAGTATCATGATATCCTCCTCTTTCATGTCAATATCCTAGGTGAGTATAGTGAATACATTTTAGACAATGGTCTACTTATCTAAAATATCAATTGACCTTTTCTTCTCCATCCCCATAGTAAGCGTAGATGTGAACATAAGGTTATAGCCCACGTTCACTCTTTGGTTGCTTCGAGCAACTCGCCATAAGCTTACCTGTTACACAAGTGTAGGAAAACTGATTTTGCTGACAGTTGTAGGGCTGGACTCTTTTACTACAAAAAAGAATATCCTTAAACTTTTTGAGTCTATTTGAAAATGTTGAGGGGAAGGAGAGGCTAATTGAGTATGAGTACCACCCATTTATAGTAGAATCGAACACCCAATCCTATGCACCCCCCTGCCAATATATCAGTCGTTTATGACTTGTGTATTAATCATCAATGTATAATTCCTTGATAACTAACTTGTCGGCTACTCAGTAAAGATTGGCCAGTCCCTATTTGAATAGTCGTAATTAGCTAGTTGATGATTCACTGATCATTCATATATGACTCATTGATCATTCGTACAAAGCTCATAGATCACTCGTGTTTGACACGTGCGATAGTAACCAACTTTTTTGCTGGATACGTACGTTTTTTGAGATAATATACCCTTCATTCGGGGAATGATAACTAGTGTCCATGCATTTTGTGATAAGCCACTCAATAACCACTCTACAACAAAATTACTGAGGGAGAGTGCTGGGAGATATGGTGGAACTTTGGCACCAATCTGTTGAAAAGGTACCATGCAGGACGTGACACACGTCATGGCTTTTATTATCCTACACAAACCAATGCCAACGGAGCCACATTTCATTCAGGCCCACTAGACTTGGTCCAACAACGTCTTCGAGAAAAATTTAAGACTTAAAATGATTCTCTAAAATATATTTGATATCAGAATAAAAGAATACTTTAAAGGTTAACTTAATGGAAGAATGAATTTTTAAAGTTATATATTACATTTAGCAAGAAAGTGAACAAAACGCATTAACCGTTCGCTAAGAATCATCTCCCGAGAGCTCAAATAAATGAGCTTAGAGACACAGTATGATAACCTATGTCAACGGAAAAATGTTCATATAAAGTTTCTCTGCATGCGTGCAAGATAGAAAAATATCACTTTTCTGTTGAGTCATAAAGTCCCCTTTTTATTGGAATCTCAAGAATATGGTTAATTCATTATGAGGGAATAGATAATCATGATTGGTGCCTATCTCAAAAATGAATAATAATAATCTTTGGGAGAAAGCTAAAATTATGATACGTAAGTCTTAGTGTGATTTTTCATCATTCAAAATCTCACGTTATTGGATAAAACTGGTATTTACGATTTGCAAGAAGAATAAGGCCTTTCACTTTTTAAAGGTGGAAAGCGAAATAAAAAATAGAGTATTTTTTATCAACCATAATCAATTCGGATTAACAGTGTTCTCTCAACTTATCAGATGAATACTTTCTTACCTGGAGTAAGTTATCAAATGTATTCCTCGATTAATTGGTGGAAGCTTAAGAAAATAGGTAAATGGTTTATCACATATCTCTTTATCAGCTTGAAGCTAGCTGCTTAAATTGAAATTGAATTTATTTTTTTCCAAATGGCTTTGGTAAGACTAAATAAAATTATATACCTGACGATGTTTAACACGTCATTCATTTCCCAACCTTAACCAGTGAGATTGTATATCTCTTCAAAAGTTTTTTCAGTAGGTTAAATATGTGCAGTAAATATGTAATAGAGATTGTCTCAGAAGTAAGACCTTTAGTAGATCTGTTAGTCTAACACTAGGCGAATATCTTTAAAAATGTGGCCCTGTTCCTTATAAAAAAACTTTTTATTTGTTAAATGATTCTTAAAAAATCAACTTTTTCAATTTTTATGGAGAATTTAAGACAAATGAGCTCCGAAACATCATCACTTTTATCTTATGTAAGTATTTCCTATATTGTTTTTAAAGATAGAAAGCCCTTTTCCTGACAGTCGGTAGATCTGTGTAAAGGCTGTATCTTTTTGCACGCTTCTCTTAATCCTTTACTAATTGATCAATAGATAAGGTTGAAATTTAAGTAAGAACAACGGCTTCTTACCAGCTCTTTAATTTTTGAGAGAGTGGCACTAGGCCTTTCCCTCATATTTTAATGATTTCTTATCCAGAGTATTGTATGAGTTGCCATTACTTTGTTAGGCTTACTAATAGAGTGTAATAATGATTAAAGGGGGATGGTGGAGAAACGAGGGAAGGCTGAGGGAAATTGTGTATAATATCAGCTTCAATTCGTTAATGCGGTTTTATTCAGAGGATTAGGTTGGCCGCACCACTGTTCATATCTTCCAAGCATTTTCCCTCCTTTTGCTGGTGATTGACAGCTAGGTACAAGTTTTTCTTGATATCTTTACTATGGAGCTATACTACTTGAACTGCAGCACTCTTCACCGTGTTTGTACAGAGTGGCAAGATGAAATTGAGCCTTTCTTGCCCTCAATCATCAATGGTACTGGTTCCATACAGTATATATATATATATATATATATCTGATCTATTATTCCTTTCTACCATGATCGCCTACCTGTAAACACACGTACACTATAAATCTCAATATAATTTTACCTGTTCGCCTAATCAAAAACACTTACATCCTATCCAAGCTTGATCCTAATTTGATCACCAGTATTTCAAGAACGTTGAATATGGATGATCTGAATCGTTAGCCGTATGGTCTGATGCATCATTCTTGTAATAGGCTAGACTACCGATGACAAGGACATCGGGTTTTGAATCCCAGTTAGGTGTACTAAGGGTGGATTTTCTTAAATAGTTCTCGCCTCTCCCTCCACGCAAGTTCAGGTGCACGTCCTCTAAATGTAGCCTTCCTCATTACTAGCACATTAGCGTCATAAGTACATAATGCGTATAGCCTAAACCGGTAGTAAAACGTGGTGATAAACGGAGAAAAGAGAGAAAATGTGGATGACCTCCAATTATCTGTCAAGAATGTAAATATGTATTTTAGATTTGTTGCCAGAGCCCTTTTAATATTTCCATCTACTCTTTCACCCTTTGTAAATTTATCCTCGGTCTTTTCCCTTACCCCCTCCCCATCCCTCTAGCAACAAGGTACACTAAATATCACCTGTGAGGGATCTGCAAGTTTTATGGAGGAAAGATTTATCTTCGCTCTCTCTATGTTAACTGTTACCAAACCCTCTTCAGTGGCTGACACTCACGTGTTAGAATGGTCTACTGATGTTAAAGTGATCGGGGTTCAATTACTGGTTGTGTCTACTGAAGGTGGTTTTCCTTAATGATATTTATTTCTCATTGCACGAAAATGCTGGTAGATTACCTCTAAAATCCTTCCTTCCTCTTCCTTACCATATTAGAGCAATTATTATACGATAATAATGCATATACCCTAAACAGGTAGGACGTGGTGATGTAAAAAAAACTGTTGCCAAAAATATCCTCAATTTCAATTATGTAAGAAGGTGGTGTCCTGGAGTAAGAAAGGGTCACCGGAAATATCGACGGACCAGCATTGCAAAATTTGACTTATATATAAGGGAATATTGCCAACACGAAAAAATGAGAATGACAACACTGTTTCCCAATAGTACCCATAAAGTTATTTCAGAGATAATATTCACTTTAATGAAGTTCCTAGGGAGAACACAGTTTTATTACCGACACATTAGGGTGGGATGAAGTGAGTCTCTTAGAGGAATTATACTCACAATGGTGTGGAAAGAGGGCGGGGAACGAAAATCAGGATTCCAACAGAAACCTCTCAGTCAACGTCGCATTGCGATTCAAACAATTTTCTAAAACCCGATAGGCCATCACTTCAAAAGAATAAATTTAACGTTAGTTAATATAGTAAACAATTGTCCTGCAATAGCAAATATGTGTTACAAGCATATTATATATATAATAGGGTATATTGTAATATTATAAATGTTATGTATGTTTATAATATGATATTAAATATATATAAAATATAAATTTATATATGATATATAAATATATATAAAATATAAATGTATATATGATATATAAATATATATAAAATATAAATGTATATATGATATATAAATATATATACAATATGTAAAAATTAATAATACATTTATACCTTTATATGTACAATATATAAAATATGTAAATATATTATTACTTACTCTATCGCATTAGCTATTCTGAAGACAATTGACGTGCTTGCAAAAGTACGCCACCTATCCTTATCTTGAGCTAGTCCTATATAGTCTACCTCATTACAGCCTACACCTCTATTAAGCTAGTTCCATCCAGTTTACTTCATTACAACCTATCTCTTTCAGAACCATCTTAATGTATTCCTCCTATCTGCGTTTAGGTCTTCTCAATGGTCTCTTCCCATTGGATTTGCCAATTCACACCCTGAACAAGGTTCTAGATTCTCCCATTCGCGCTGCATATCCCACCCACCGTACTTTACGAGATTTAATTATCCTAACAATGTCTTGTGATAAGTACAGCGTATGTAGATCATCATTATGTAGCATCCTCCATTACCCAATATCTTCCTCCCTTTTTGGACCAAATATCTTCCTATTCACCTTGTTTTCCAACGACCTAAATTTTGTTTCGTATTGTAAGGTAAGAGACCACGTTTCACAGGCATAGAGAATAACTAGTAATATTATTGTTTTTGTTATTCTGAGCCGTACATTCCTTGAAAGCAGACGAGATGACAATAACTTATTGACCGAGTAATAGCATGCATTTCCCGACTTTATTTTTTCCTATTTTCCAATCTAGTATTGTTAGTAAATATTTAAACTCATTAACCCTGTCAAAAGATATATTGTTGGAAGTTATCTCTTAAATTATCATCCCAAATCTGTGCTGTCTGTGTGACCGTATATTTAGTATTTTCAGCTTTCACTTCTAAGCTTATCTTCTTACTAGCTTCTAATAAAATGTCTGCATTTATTACAAAAACTTCCTTACTATTGCCCAACAAAGCTAAATCATCTGCTTCTCCTAAGAGCTCATTGTACCGTTTAGTGTTAACCCTTACCTACTGTTTTCCATTACCATGATAGCATACTCTAGGGATAAATATACTATATATAAATAAATATAATATTTAAATATATAAATTTTAGTATCCATTAGAAACATATAATTGACTAGAGTAATTACATTCCTAATTAAAAATATATAATTCCTGTTGCCCATAATATTTTTAAAAAAGTTGACTAAAAATTGATATACTCAAAATAACAACTTAAAATTTTCTAATTCGGTGGTAGTTGTTCTTACTTAATTTTCCTCAATGATTTTCATTCCTACTTTTACACCCCTCTCTCCAACCTTTCCTTACGACCATATATAACTTAAAGGAAGGGGGAGGGTTGCAATCTACATATTTACAAAGGGCATGAAATGCAAGATTTAAATAACAATACCCATAAATGGTTTATTCAAAGCAAAAACAAAGTAGAGTTCTATTACATGGTCTCAATAATCGTACTGAGTTCTGTGGAAA
>CABFWB010002085.1:86722-110520 GCA_902151455.1 Timema bartmani | reverse complement strand
TATCAATAATTTATCTTGTAGAGGTTCTGCCTATATTATTTAATACTATTTAAGTTTACATTGTTTAAGTTTACAATATTCTGATCTATTTTTTGCATAATGTTACTGCTTTTAACCACTATTTGGTTATTTATTTTTAATGTTACTTTTTATTCTTATCATTATTAACTACTTTTTTGTCTCGTGGTTGTTTATCGGTATATGGCATTATTTGGCCATTTTTTGTCTATCATGTTTTCTTATGTAAATGTATGTATTGTAGGGTATGTACTTGTGTGCTTTTCAGTGCTGGCCTGTTATAGGTCTTACGACTGTTGGTCGGCACTATAATAAAGGAAATTGAAATTGAAATTGAAATTGAAATTATTAAATATATTTATTCCCACATCCTACTACCCATTTGGACTATACGTTTGTGTATTAATTACGCTAGTGATTTTAGATTACTGTAGGCTATATTTAGAGAAAGTGTACTGGCATTTGCGTGAAGGGAGAGTGGTAAACCATTTTTGGAACATCACCTTCATTACATCTGACCGAGATTCAAACCTTTATCTCCCCGCCATCGACAGTCTAGCTTACTTAGAGGGTAGCGCGTTAGACCAAGCGGCCACCGAAACGAGCTATTATTATTATTATTATTATTATTATTATTATTATTATTATTATTATTATTATTATTATTATTATTATTATTATTATGTGGACTGGATGTTACGATTCATCAACTTTCCACATATATTGTACGGTGATGAGATAGTGATGAGGAGGGTAGAATGAAAAGGAAGTGTACCTATATTTGTGTGAGGGAAAAGTGGAGAACTATTTAAAAAAAACACCTTTCCGGGATTTGAAAGCCAGTCTCTCCACCATTGGAAAACCAGACAAGACGAGATTGCTACCTTAAATCACGTGTCTAAACGATGTGGGTAAAAACACTAGTTTTATTTTATTTGACGTATTTAACGAGCACTTTCTGAGCCGACTGATGATTTCAACACGTCTTGATCTACAAACAAACTTAATTCTAACGGACACAACACCTAGCCCCCGTGCCGTAAATTCATCACTGTGAAAGTGGAAACTTACATTTTATTAATGATACATTTTTCGTCCATGCCGGGAATCAACCCAGGGACCCAGACACACTACCGGCTGACATATTAAGGTGTCGGAATAAAGTAATAATTAATATTGATTTGTTTTACAGACGTTTAATGAGGACGGAACTATATTAACTATTATAAATACAGTTTTAGTGAACTCCGAATCAGTCGTTCTTAAGCTACTATCAACCAGTATTCAAACTGGAACCTCACAGAACGTATGATCAGTGGTTTAACTTTAATGTTTTAAATTTTTATATCGTGGGAAAATATCAAAATTTTAATACTCGTGAGCGCATGCTTGTGTGTTATTAATTTATGATTAATATTGTGAATAATAATAACATATCAAGTCATTAGGACTCTCGCATGTGACGTAACATTTTAATTAAAATATCTGTTGAAAAAAAACTACCCCTGGGAATCGAACCCGTGACCTTTGGCTGTTCGTACAGCTGTCATAAAATTACTCGGGCTAGATTTCCACACCCAGGTGGTTTGTTTTTTACACGCGCGCGCACACACACACACACACACACACATGCACACACACATGCGCACACACACACAAAACCAACGCGTGGTCTAAAGGTCTAAATGAAAAGTTCATTCATCCTGGACTGCCGATATGACGGAGAGATCGGATTTCGAATCCAGGTCGGGTGAATATTTTAGCACCGCGTCTTACTACCCGTTCGCGTTATATACTTAAGTACTAAATACGCTAATGGTTTAGGAATGGGAAAGGTTGAATATTTAGAAGAAGTGAACACACATTTGCGTGGAGGAAGAGTGGAAAACCATTTAGGAAATCAAATAGCCAAAGCTATTATTCATGCTTTTTAGTGAGGAATTCTCCATCTAGATATCATATTCTGAAAATTGAAAAATAACACCGGGACACGGGTCCCGGGTTCGATTCCCATGTCCCGGTGTAATTTTTCAATTTTTAGGACATTTAGGAAATATCACCCCATTTCACCCAACCGAGATTCGAACCTTGATCTCCCCGTGCTCAGAAGTATAGCTCAACACGAAACTAACGCAATAGCTAGCTACGTCACATAGGTGGGTCCAGGTCGCGTGAACTGAGTGTGTTTGTTCATAAATGGTTTCCCGTTCTCTCAGTGCAAATGCGTGTATATTTTCTAAAATATATACCTTCCTCATTCCTAACTCACTAGCGTAAGTAATATGCATTTGTGCGGCACAAAAGATTACTAAGACACGGCGAAAAGAAAGTATTAATATTCAGTATGAATTAACTCGCAAAATACTTGTTCAGACTATAAGTCTATAAAATTAAATAATTTGAGGTCTAGTCAACAAAATGCTGACATTATTTTGTTCAACATATCACATTTTTTTATCAGTGGCAGTTCACGAAGGTTAGTTCAATTTGACGGGACTGTACTAGTAATTGGATATCTCACACTCACTGTACTGTACATATAATGTAATGAACGAATGAATGTTTATTGACTTTAAAGGGGATAAAATGCGAGGCTACAGATTAGAGGGTACAGAAGTACAGTCCGGTAAAGCCTGACTTTTCTTGGAAACAACCCGCTCGCCGCCACTGTATTTGTTGTAAGGCAGTACTAACTATAAGGGAGTTATGTATAAGAGAACGGGAAGAGAAAATATAATCTTGGTAAAAAAAACATTCGCCAGATTTCATCCAAATAAAGAATGCGAAATTGAAATTGTAAGAAAAAAGCAAATGACCCCTAACCTGGGACTGAGTCCATGCTCTTCTCGTCAGGGTATTTAATGTCACCACTCACACCACCTTAAATGACGCTACTAATATTTACATAAATAAACAAACGCAAAAACACAATTACGTGGGTTTCTCCAGCATTTTTTTTAGAGAGATGGTATTGTCATTAGTGCTGAGATCTAGTGGCTAGGTTTGGAGGCAAGCATCCCCATCGACAAAGAAGGTTTTAATTGTTTACTATTCGTAAGTTGTTTTAATAATTTAACAACCCTCAAAGTTAGTTGACAGTTATTAAACAAGTGTAATTAATCATAGGCAGATCAAAGATGGCTAAATTGAATAATTACTCTACATTACTAAGTAAACAATCCACTTACACATGGGCGGGGCTAAAGAGTGGATTTACCAAGCCCCCCTAACCCTTCCACCCGCTGCACCTACATATGTCCCTTCCTAGCGCCACCAAGCGGTGTCGTGTTAACTATATGTCCCCCATTAGCTAATTGCTGATGCACAGCGGAAGGAACATCGCAAACAACAGACAAGCAGCGCTTTGGCGGGAGTAAATGGAACCATTCTCTGCTTGGTTTAACTGCTAAGTTGGCGGCGTCCTTTCGTCCGTTTATCTGTCGTAGTTAACTCTAGTGAGACAAGAAGGTATAGAGGGTGTCGGAATATTATTGTTAGCTTGAAAACTAGTTGAAACATGGGTTTGAACTAAAAACTTTAACTAGCCTACATCAATAATTACTTTAAATATGGAAATAAAAACAGTTTCAAATTTTACTGCTATTTTAATATCTAAATATGAACAAATGCATGTTGTCAAAACATTGCTTCATTTTCATATTTATTTGAAAATTTAAAAAAAATTAGATTGCATTCCTTTCCCCCTTTACTTAGACTTTCCGCTAATACGTTTTTTTAAATAAATTATATGTAAAATATACTTTTTTTTAAATTTTTTCTGATTAATTTTTTATTGCACAGCTAAAAGTGTCTCATAAATAATTTCAACTTAACTAAACAATTTAATTATTTTAAATAGTTTATCATGAGATTAAGCTGTATATATTTTAAAATAAATTATGGGTTGAAGGGACGTTAAGAAAAATAAAAAGAGCATAAAAAGGAAAAGGTATTTTACGAAACCAGACGTATAATGTAAACAATACATTCATTACTAGCTATTCATAACTACTTATCTAAGTATAAGCCCACGAATGAAGAAAATAATCTACCTAGTAACAGTAATTTAAACTTTTATACCAAGTCTCTTGATTCAGTAAATAAAAAGCTATGACAAAATTAACTAAGGTAAGAGACATATAAATATTTAAAAAATATATTTACTATTTAAAATGTTAAGTCAATCGATTCATATGTTAAAAGTACCAAGTGATTTAGTTTTTATGAAAATACATTTAAACTTAATGATAGTACTCCCATAAGGTCAAATATTATTTAATACCAATATCATATCATAGAACATCATAACGAAATGACAATATTTCAATGTTCAAATCAAAGAATATAACAACAAAGCAACTATATTTAAAGATTATATCAAAGTACATAACAACGAAACAATAATAGTTGCAAGCTCATCTCAAAGAACATCACAACGAAGTGACAATACGGTCCAAGATCTCGGTTAAAAAGCTGTCCACATGCACGCCTGTTGTCAGTATCGACGTAAATCTGTGGCCCACTATCGCATTGCAGTGTAGGCTACTGTCGGGACACCTCACCAGCTCTCCGGTGATTAGACAGTGTGCCGTGCCACTTCCACTGTTTGGACAAGGCACCACCGCGCCAGCCGAGAGAGGTGGGGGGGAGGGAGGTATTGATCGGCACCTGCTCAACCTCTTTAATGGACCGCGTCACTAATACTACCTCAGACAATACCGCGGCCATGTCCACAAACTTTGTAAAGATGTGGCAAAGATAACAGAATTACGTAGACTTTTTTTTATCGATCTTCCATGTTTATTGTAAGGAGATATAATTAAGTTGAACCTATTTATCTACTGAGACTCGAACCTGTGACCTTGCAAGTGTTGTATTTAAGTATTACACGTTTTGTCCTTTAGCCATTGAGATTGAACTATTTGTAGGAATAGACACAACCTAATTCTCGTAGGAAGAAACTTATCTGACAGCCAGAACAGTTACTAGATCTACTTTCATAGAGAGAACCTTATCTGACAGCTAGAAAAGTTACTATATCTACTTTCATAGTAAGAACCTTATTTGACAGCTAGAACAGTTACTAGATCTACTTTCATAGAGAGAACCTTATCTAACAACTAGAAAAGTTAATAGATCTACTTTCATAAGAAGAACCTTATCTGACAACTAGAACAGTTACTATATCTACTTTCATAGTAAGAACCTTATCTGAGAGCTAAAACAGTTACTAGATCTACTTACATAGAAAAAACCTTATCTGACAGCTAGAACAGTAACTGTTCTAGCTGTCAGATAAAGTAGATATAGTAACTGTAACTATAAAGTAGATATAGTAACTGTTACTATATCTACTTTATAGGAAGAACCTTATCTGACAGCTAGAACAGTTACTAGATCTACTTACATAGGAAGAACCTTATCTGAAAACTAGAAAAGTTAATAGATCTACTTTCATAAGAAGAACCTTATCTGACAACTAGAACAGTTACTAGATCTACTTTCATAGGAAGAACCTTATCTGACAGCTAGAACAGTTACTAGATCTACTTTTATAGGAAGAATATTATCTGACAGATAGAACAGTTACTAGATCTACTGTCATAGGAAGAACCTTATCTGACAGCTAGAAATTGAATATTTCTACTTTCATATATTCATACATCAAGTCTTGTGATCTGCAGCTGTCACTTTTGATAGATATTATAAATAACTATAAAATAACAATATTAATATCATAGTGAAATGTTATAAATGTTAACCGTGAACAAATAGTTTCTTTTAAAGTTTCCCTTTATTGGCTCATGGCCCGTTTTCCCCCACTCCAGAGTTTCTTTTCTCACGTCTCGGCCTCACAATCTCAATCTCCGGAGACATTTTATTGTTCCAGAAGTTCCTGTTTCTCCAGGAGGAGACAGGAGGAGGAGGGTGAATTGTGCTACTGGATTATTGACTATCCTGAGTAACGGCCAAGTTACACTAGAGCTCAATCTAAGGGAATAGGATTAGGAGGGCGAATAGTGCCGCAGTACGAGGATTTTTTTTCAGCCGTCTTACTACCCGTTTGTGATATTATAAGTTAGTCAGACTGATGTTATAGAGATGAAAGAAATATAATTTAGAAGAAATGTAACAGCGTTTGAGTAGAGAGAGAGACAAAATGAGAAATAATTTAAGAAAAAAACACCTTAAGTACACCGTATTTAGATATGGAATAACATAAAACATCTCTCGCGTATTAATTAAATGCATACCCACTTCGGTGGCCGCATGGTCTACTCTAACAGTAGATTAGACTGCCGATAGCGGGAAAATCTAAACTCAAATCCCTGTCGGGTGTACTGAGAGTGATTTTTCCCCAAAAATGGTTTTCCACTCACCTTCCTCGTAAGTGCGGGTGCACTTTATGTAAACAAAACATTTCTCATCCTTATAATAAGGAGCGTAATTAGTGCAAAAGCGTATAACGCGAACGGGTAGTAAGACGCGGTGCTAAAAAAAAAGAAGTAAATGTGTGTGATCCGTACTCTATAAATAGGCCTTTAACGGACTTTTTTTTATCTTATTTAAAAAAGTCCTGTTCTAAGTCCACTATGCTCAAGATAGGTATTAAAGAACTATTGATATTACCAATGGTAGAAAATTAAACTAAACTTATCTATTGAAATAAGATTTTATTTATTTTCACCAACAAATTATTTGTGCTATTAAAACTGCAAAAACATTGGCCTTAACTCACACTACTGTCCACCCCACCTTAAACGGAGTACGTTCCGTAAGCTTCAAACTTTAAGAAAGCAACGTAAGCACAGAGGTATTTAAGGAATAACTAAGCCAAAAAGGTTCCGTAGCGTCATAAAAGTAGAGACACCTGATTACGTTTATTGTCGCGACATTGGGGCCCCAAAGTAATTTGGTTTAATTGAAAACGACAGCAATATGGCGGCGCCGCGCTTCGCCAGCTCACCTCTTGGTTTCCTTAACTCGTGGTTCGCGAGACGAAATGGGGCTGGAAAGTATTTCTCACTGGGTGGTTTAACTTTTGATCAACTAATTGATCCAAACTAATTCCATGTCAAGCATTGGTATTTTAAAATAATAAAAATACAGTTATTGATTATAGTGTAAGAGTCTATTTACTATTTATATTTTGTTTATGAGTTTATATCGCAGCTATGTCAACATCCCAGCCGGCAATATCCAAGGAGTCACTTTGTTTAATTATTGATTTACTATAATATTTAGTTATTATTTTCGGTTATTAAACTTGCCTATTATGGATCGACTGAGTATATCAGAATATGACTTACAAACAAACAATATTCTAGAACAGAAACAATATCCAATCCCACAGCAGTTAATTTATCCTTGGTATTGTAGTAATAATATAATAATAATAATAATAATGCGTGTCTGGTCTACATCCCTCGTAGCCCAGTAGTGGAAAGATTAGCCAGTACTAATAGTACATCCTTTCCGATGAGACGAGATGATAGTGATTATGAGGGAGATAGTGAGAATGAGGGTGATAGTGAGTATGATGGTGATAGTGATTATGAGGGTAATAGTGAGAATGAGGGTGTATAGTGAGTATGACGGTGTGAACACTTAAAACTTTACCTAAGCCTAATCAACCAAACCCTGGTGACACGTTGGGTAATTCTACTTTCCAGGAAAAATACCCATGGTGCCAGAGAAGACTCAAACGCGGGACCCCCATGCTCGTAGCCAAGTGCCCTGACCACTACACCACAGGGTTAGTTTCTTATCACTGTGAAAGGGGAAGTCTTTGTTTTACTAATTAAACATTTTTAGTTCATGACAGAGTTCAAACCCGGGACCCTTACTAATAATCTGATTTTTTTCCCTTCCAAACGTTTCCTTCCTTTCCTGTTTCAAGATAAGACTGAGTTAAGGAACAGGAATTTCCTGCTAAGGGTGTATTACTCCCCCTACCCCTTCCTACCCATCCCTCACAATAAGTATCAATAAAACCTGGTTGGTACAGTGTGGGCGATTATTATATTTAGGTCATGGGGCACATTATATTTTAGGAATGGAGTCGCGACAGAAAACAGAGCAATAGCCATTGGCGGTCAGGGGGGCAAGGGAGGAGTTTATAGCCTGTCCCACCACCTTGGGGGAACACGCAAGCCCCCTCTCCCCACCACAATATTGGTATACTCCACCCTGGGGAAAAGGCAAGCCCCTCTACCCACCACAATATTGGTATACTCCACCCTGGGGAAAAGGCAAGCCCCTCACCCCACCACAATATTGGTATACTCCATCCTGGGGAAAAGGCAAGCCCCCCCCTTTGCTCCACCACCATCTTGATATGTGAAACCATACCGGTACATTTACAATATAATCATATTCCTAGACCAGTCGTCAGAATATATTACAACTAACAGGACTGACATGTTAGGCCACCCGCAACACTTTTACCCCCTTTAGTGACGTAACAAACTCAGACAAGTGAAATGTACAGGCAGATTCATAGAAGAAGGAACTTTTATTTTTATGACACCAGATTCGGTGGCTGGTCAAGAAGCATCACTCTTGTGATCAGCCGGATTGCTGAAGATGGGAAGATACAGGTTCAAATCCTGTATGGGTGTATTGAGTTTTTTATACCGACCTTTTTTCTCCCACTATCCTCACACGTAAATGTGGATACATTCCTTCTAAACTATAACTTATTCATTCATAAAACAATAAAACAATATATGTATGTGTATGACCCGAATGGGAATGGTGAGGCTGTAAAACAATAATACTTTCTATTTGCGGTAAACTATTTTCATGTATTCATGAGTCAAGTCATGCTATCTACAGCTGTCTATTTTTATAGACATTGTCAATACACATACAATGGCAATATTAATATAGTAAATGTTGTCAATGTTGATCACAAAAATAATCAATGAATATCAACAAACAGGTTGCAAATTATTGTAATCACGTGACTGTCAGTATCGAGGGGATCATAATTCAATTAATTTAAATATTGTCCCCTTGATACGGAAAGTCACGTGATTATAATGATTTGCAACCTGTTTGTTGATATTAATTGATATTTCGCTTTAACATTACAATCCTGTATTGTATACTTGTCAGCATGACGGCCCTTCAGAGTCGCAGATGGCTTTGTTTTCTGATAGCTCGAGATACTATTGGTCGCTCATATGTATCTGACAATTCCCACACGTCCATAACAGACTCTGCCTTAAAACCAATGTGTGAAGAATGATCCTGAGCACGAGACAAACCCTGATAGCTTATTGGAAGAGCATTGGAACGCTGAACCAAAGCCCCCTGGTTCACTCACTTCCTGTGCTAAGAATTTTTTTCCAACTAATTTAAATGAACAAATAATATGTTTGTATTTTGTAAAATCCCGTGACTAATAAAATTGTACATCAGAGCATCTTAAGGTGAGATAAAAAGGTACGCGAGTAAAGACCAGTATTTTTTACAATTTTTATATTAAACATTTTTATGGGCCAATATAGTATATATATATTAGCGCCGCATCTCACCATCCTACGAGTTACATTTTACAATTTTTATATTAAACATTTTTATGGGCCAATATAGTATATATATATATATATATTAGCACCGCATCTCACCATCCTACGAGTTACACCCTTATGTACTAATTAAGATAATATGTAAGGGATGAGGTGAGTTTAATTTTGAGGAATCGTACCCCCATTGGTGTGGAGAGAGAGTAGAAAACCATTTGGGTAGAAAAACTACTTTTATTACACCCGACCGGGATTCAAACACCAACATCCCCGCTATCAGGCAGCCCAGTCTATTGCGAGAGTGAGGGATTAAGGCCATACGACTACCAAAGCGAGTAAAAAATGAATTAAATATCTCTTCAAGAGTTACAGGATTTTTTTATTTTTTTTTACGTTTACGTATCTTAATCTCTTTAATATTTACCATTAATATAATTAAATTTTATGAGAGACAATTTAAATGAAGACACAAGGCTACCATCAAATTCCGGGATATCCACGGCAGATATTCAACAACTGTTGATATTACCAACTGTTAAAAATTAAACCAAACGGATCTACTGGAGACATATTTTATTGTCTTGTGCCCAATATTTTTGAAAGTAAGTACCGACCTTGAATTGCGTCCCCTTCTGCCCCTAATATCGCACGTCTCTATATTATCTGTCTTTATATCCCCCCCACCCCCACCCACCCCCACACTTTTAACAGGAGCTCACCCCTAAGCTCGGCCGTATTACTCACCCCTCGGGGGCGATCTTGTTTTACTAACTTACAACCACCCTCAACATCCTTGAGACGATTACAACACCCCGCGATGCAAGGGGTTGTTTAACAACGACACTGTTCACTATTAACACTAACAAGACTAGCCGCGTTACTTGGAATCTGGAGCCCGGGGTTCGATGTGTCGTGGTTTTCTTTTTTTAAACGTTTCGTTGATTATTTTATATATAGTGAACTAAATTTATTAGTAGTATGTGTTAAGTTTACTTTCTAAAACTTCAACTTGGTAGTCTTACGTTGAGGCTACCTGGAAGTTTGAGTAGGGGAGTTGGAGGTACTTTGAGGTTCACAAGGAGGGGGGAGAGACTTTGTGGTCCACAAGGGGACACTTTGTGTTCCACAAGGGGACACTTTGTGCTCCACAAGGGGACACTTTGTATTCCACAAGGGGACACTTTGTAGTCCACAAGGGGACACTTTGTAGTCCACAAAGGGACACTTTGTATTCCACAAGGGGACACTTTGTAGTCCACAAGGGGACACTTTGTATTCCACAAGGGGACACTTTGTAGTCCACATGGGGACACTTTGTAGTCCACAAGGGGACACTTTGTAGTCCACATGGAAACACTTTGTATTCCACAAGGGGACACTTTGTAGTCCACAAGGGGACACTTTGTAGTCCACAAGGGGACACTTTGTAGTCCACATGGGGACACTTTGTAGTCCACAAGGGGACACTTTGTAGTCCACAAGGGGACACTTTGTGCTCCACAAGGGGACACTTTGTAGTCCACAAGGGGAAACTTTGTAGTCCACAAGGGGACACTTTGTATTCCACAAGGGGACACTTTGTAGTCCACAAGGGGACACTTTGAGGTCCACAAATCGTTCTACCAGCCCCTTCTTCTCTTGTAAATATCCTCTAAACTTGCATTGACGGCCCCGCCTCTAAACCAAACAAACTTTTAGTCTGGAAATTCTAAGCCATTTAACCGACCGTGACAGCTGGAAGTGACAGCTAATGACAGCGTACTTTCCTTTCGATAAACTCTTTAGTGATAAAAAAAATATTTTAATATTTCGTGAACAAATCCTTGTGTGGGATGAAAAGCTGCTGTAACCCTTTACATAAAAAAAAGCTCTCTATGACGCAACAGGAACCTGGGGCTTTTTTAAAAATATTTGTTCAAAAGTGTTTAATCTCATAAAAGAACAAAACAAATGAAAGGTACAGGGAGAAAATTGTGAAAGTCAAATTTTAAATCAAATGGAGTTAGTACTGTCATCTGTTGGACAATCAAGAGACCTTTCTAATAAACTTTAGATTATTGTTAAAAGATATGTCTGTTATATCTAAATTAATTAAAAAAGTTTTTGCTGGGGTCCTCACAGGGTTTGTGATTTAGTTAAATAATCACTTTCTATTTTTATAATGGACAAAAAAAAAAGGTTGGTGAAATAAACAAATAAATAAAATAATTACGTTCGGTGAAAAATATAACTTAACAAAGTTTATGCTGATAATTATGTTTTTACATTTAAATATTTGCTCACGAAAATTATTCCTTATATTAATTATATGAATCTAATTTTACAATTATATTATGTATAGTAGAATTCTAGTGGCAATATTTTTTTTTTACAAAATACAACCTTTTTTTTTGCGATAAACATTGATACTATTTTACTTTATTAATAGTAGTATTTTTTTAACTATCGATAATACATATCAAAAGTGACAACTGAAGATTATATTATTTGACGTATGAATATATTAAATTAGTTTTAATAACTTTTTTAACAATCAAAAAAGTGTTCTTTATATTTAAATCGGGCTAATAATCAGAAATGTATGTTGGGGGCAGAAGGGGGTGAAGAGGATATGAAAAAAAGATGTTTACTCCAGCTTAAAAACATTCTATATTCATTAATCATTAGTTTTAAAAATACACCAGGGTAAGGCAATCGAACCCGGGACCTTTGGCTTCATACTCCAATGCTTTAACACTATGCTATATAGGATACTTCCTGTTTCCAGGATAATTTTCACTCATAGTTTATGGCAGAGTCTGTGATGGACGTGTGGAAATAATAAGCTATCAATAAGTGATCTTATTAAGAACACGAGCTATCAGATAACGCAGCCACCCCCGACTCGTGAGGGCTGTTATACCGCCAATAAAAAAAAATACAAGATTGTTATTTATATTCCAGTAAATACAATATTTGTAACTTTTGTGTTGATATTTTTTATATTCAATTACCTCTTTGTTAATCCAACACCTTAGCTCAATCGGTAGCGTGTCTTCCTACTGAGATAAAGGGTCCCCGGTTCGATTCCGGGCATGGCCAAAAATTTACCATTGATTACATGGTTTTACCCTTTCACATTGATAAATTAATGGCCGAGGACGGGATGTTGTGCCTGTCCTAGTCCTAAGATATATTATAAGGCATATGAAGCTACGACAGGCCTAGCAAGCCAGAAGTGGAAAATACATGGTTTGAATAAAAAAACTGATCCAGGCTGGAAACAGTAATGGATGTAAAAATCTTTTTGTTACTGCGCGTTTCAGACGAACCAAACCATGTAGCCATTAATAGTTGATTACGTCCACTAGAACGTTCCGTGACAGCTTCGGGAATATTAAAATAGACGGTGTATAGAAAATGATTGTCACCTCTCTAAACAGATGTCGGCATAAACCTCAAACAATATCAGGTTTTACTGTACCGGGGTAAAAAAAGAAAAAGAAGAGGCGATATTGGAACTGTAGTGCTCCTGTGATTAATTGGCCATTGATTGGATGTTCGCCTACGTTTAACCTTTTGTGGTCCAAGGGCGGACGCCTAACGCGACGCTAAGCGTCGATAGCTCGGTTATATAAAGCGGCTCTATTTTAACCCACCATGTTATTTAAATATATAGATTTTTTAAATTTTACGTTCACCACCTCTTACTGCTCATCTGGGCTGTTTAAATATTTACATTGAAGGGGTAGGGATGGAGTTAATAGAATTTATAGTAAATGTACCCTCGTTTGCTTTGAAAACCAACTAAGAGATACTTTTATTTAACACCGCGTCTTACTACCCGTTCGGGTTGTAAGCATATATACTAATAACACTAGTGATTTTAGGTATGAGGAAGGTTATGTTTAAAGGAAGTGTACCAGCATTTTCGTGGAAGGAGCGTGGAAAATCATCTTGAAAAAAAAAACACCCTCAGCAAACCCAATCGAGATTTGAACCTGGATCTCCCCGTCATCGGTAGTCTAGTCAACTGCGAGAGTAACGTTTTAGACCATGCGGCCACCAAAGTGGGCTCAGAGATATTCATCATACTGTCAAACCAGGTAATATGAGCCTGACCCCTTTGTCCGTGTGGCCACTGATTCAAGTATTATTGATAATAGTAATATTTAAAAAAGTAGCTTACAGCAGTTAGCCTACTACACACACCAGTGGACACGTGGACACAGGTGTCAGTCTCATCATGTCTGGGAATACAGTGGCAAAAGAATCCGATTACAATTCCCAGATGGGTTTACTGAGGATTTTTTAAACCATAATTTGGTTTTCTCTGTTCTTCTTCACAAATTTGGAAACACTTTCTCTAAGCCCTTATTCCTACACCGATTAGTGTAAATATATAACTAGCCCGATCGGGTTGTAGGACATAATTTGTTTATTTTAAAAATTATTCGCGTATCTAGCTAAATTATTCGAGAGTGGGCTCCAATTAAGTAATTATGTACACTGTTTAACATTTCCATCTGAAGGCTCTTGGTTGAGTCTACAACAGATAATCCAAGTTTATATTACCAATCAACCAACTTTAGTACAACATTGATTGTGAGGAGATTAGAACTATGGACCAAGTGAAGTTATCCCTTGATCGAGAGTGTATATATTTAATTACCAGTATATAAAGAGTTTCAACGTTAGCTTATATTTACTCTGAATAAAATTAAAATCATTTACCTTGTTAGAAATAACACTAGGTGTATAAAAATACCGAATATTTTCCATTTGTAGTTTCAATGTAGCCCTTACAACATATTCTAATATTATTAAATATACATTACTGCTACACAAACAGATTATTTCACGGGGCATCCTCGTTATAGCCCCTACAGAAAATGTTAATACTATAAGTGATACAGTACTGATATACAAACAACATACACAGATTATCTCACGAGGCTTCCTCGTTATAGCCCCTACAGAAGATGCTAATACTATTAGTGACACATTACTGATATACAAACAGTATACACAGTTTATCTCACGGGGCTTCCTCGTTACAGCCCCCGCAGAAAATGTTAATACTATAAGTGATATATTACTGCTATACAAACAGTATACACAGACTATCTCACGGGGCTTCCTCTTTATAGCCCCTACAGAAGATGCTAATACTATAGGTGATACATTACTGATATACAAACAGTATACACTGATTATCTCACGGGGCTTCCTCTTTATAGCCCCTACAAAAGATGCTAATACTATAGGTGATACATTATTGATATACAAACAGTATACACATATTATCTCACGGGGCTTTCCTCGTTATAGCCCCCGCAGAAGATGTTAATACTATAAGTGACACATTACTGATATACAAACAGTATACACAGATTATTTCACGGCGTTTACTCACTTATACTCCCTACATGAAATGTTTAAGCATTGAAGAATAATTTAAACAGTTATATACACATTCTTAATCAATATTTTAACTAAGCTAAATACTTTTTATTTAAATACAAAATCAAATACTAACCGAGAGGTCTATTGCGTCAGATTCAAATTTTATCTGACCATTATTTGAAAAGAGGCCAGGGTTTTATTCACAGCTTAGTGGGATTGAGGTTTATCTACCAAACATTAATTTTAATGGGTTTTTTCATTCACCTTCTCACACCAATGTTAATACACTTCCTTGTCACCCCCCCATCTTATTCTTGGCATATTATTGCACGTTCAAAATAAAACAAATTATTATTTAACCACCAGAAAGAATGAATTATAATAACATGAGATGGTGTGTGTACAAATGTAAAATTTAAAAATTATTTCAAGTTCCTTCTTCGCCTATCTAATCCTACCTTTACGCCCTTCAAAAATAATACCTACACACCTTCCCCTTCCTTCTCTGTTGTCTGGCGCCAATATTTACCAAATAACGGGGCTAGGTAAGCCCTCCATATTTGAAGAGGATCATTGAACTAGGTCAGGAATAAACCACCCTCCACCCCCGCTGCATATCAATAGCCCTCGTGTCAAGTTGCCTCTCAAGACATCGCCAGAAGGACGGGGTGGTAATTGGAACAAGGGGGTATGTCCCTACCTCACACCAGGGTTGGGCGAAGAGCAATTCTTTGCTTAAGAAGCGATTTTAGAAAAGAATACGTTAAACATTTTCGAACCAAATCAAAGCTAGAATATGTTATTAAAATATTGGTTGTTGGTAAAAATAAGTTACTGAATTGTAGATATTTATTTAAATTTAAATAAATGTAATTTAAAAAAAATGTTTTATTGGAAAAAATATTTGGAGCCTAACTGATAAATAAAGCTATTGTCACAACATGTAATACAATTCATGGAGTTCACATCGGTGAACAAATAGTCTAAGGCGTTACTCCTGTAATACACTGGACTGCTGATGACGGGTATAGCGGGGTTTGAATCCCGTTTAGGGGTACTAAGGGGGGGGGAATTTTAATTAATAATTTTTCATATCTCTCCATTCAAATTCGGGTGCAATTCCTCTAAATTCTACCTAACTTTTCCCTAACACATTATCGTGGCTAGTACATTGACGGGTAGAAATAATCAGTGCTAAAAAAAATTACTAGAAAGTTTTTTTCAAGGGAACATTGACGTGTAATGTATTTAAAGTCTCATAATGGCTATAATTCAACCTAAATATGTACTTTAGCCGTCAATATTTCAATTGGCGAAGCTTATTAAATGGCAAAGTCATATTTTGTTGTGTGTGAAGCCGAAAATGAAAAATACTCTAGACGAAATCAAAGTTTTGAAAGCTTGACACACCCCTGATTAACCGGTCATTCAGCATTTTGTAAATATTTTATATTAATACACACCAGGGTTTGTGAGCTAGATATTCCTGGTCTTGTACGTGCAGTGGCGGATATGTGACCGTCTTATGAGGTTGGAGTATCTTGTAGGTGTTGTCACTTTGAGATGATGATGATGATAATGATTATGGTCATGTGGTGCCAGTAAAGGTCTTAAACCCAACATAATCTTAATTCACCAGGTCATGGCGACCATACGAACAATTCCCCTTAAAGAAGACTACCCATAGTACCCCTGGGAATTGAACCCGGGACCTCTATATTAAAAGCCAGGAACGTTGATCGCTAGATCAAGAGGGCAACCAATTTTACTAATAGTGTACTAATGCTCTAATATGAATTTAAAAACCTCATTCCTAAAAATGTAATATTGTAACCTTCTTTCATTTAGTCTTAAGTTAGTTTTATATTTCGTCTCTTTGTATTTACTTTTATAAGTTTGAAATGTTTTTCGAAGCAGACCATTTAATTTTGATCATCATCTATAAAAGTTGTAAATATGTTACTTTTATTTTTAGCACCGAATCTTGCTACTATTTTGATTCATACGCTAATGTAAGAACTACGATAATGTGTTAGGGATAGGAAAAGTTGAATTTAAAGGAAGTTCGCCAACATTTGCTTGGAGAGAGGGTAGACAATCTTTTAGGTAAAAACACCCTAAGTACACCCGGCCCGGGATTCTAATCCCAATCTCCTCGTCATCTGTAGAACAATATATTGTGATGGTAATGAGTTAGAGTTAAAACATTCAAACACCGATGCGGGTATGTTTGAATTTAAATCAACTACAAAATCAAGAAAAACATTCCCAATATCCGAACTGATATAATTTTCCCATATTATAGTGTTCGGTGTTAAGATTAATTTGTATGAGTAAACTTTATTGATTTATCGCCCAATTTCCGAGGCTTCGTATACCTAATCAAGATGTATAGCAATAAATAACACTTGCACGTTAGCTCTGGAAAATTTTACAATGTTCTGAAAAAGAGTTTCGAGAAAGTTAGCCTTTTTTAGCCAACCAGAACAGATGAGTTAGCGTTCGAATTGAAATTTGGACATAGATAAGTGGAACGTAATTACGTTGGTAATATTAACGCTCTAAATGAATCTAAAATTGGTATTTGTAATTAAAAGTCCCCGTAGCTACTTAAATCGTTCATGGGAATATATTTCAGTTGATAACTAGCCAACGAGTGATCTATTGAGAGATTCTTGGGTACAACTTAAACTATTTTAGGATTTTAGTAGGATGAAAACTTTTTGAAATTAAAGTACATTTTTATTTGCGGTAGACATTGATAATATTTTAATATATTAGTCCTGTTATTTATAGGTATTGATAATAGGTCTTTGTATCAAAATTGACAGCTGCATATCACATAACTTGACGTAAGAATACACTAACGTAGTCTACTAACTATTCAAGCTGTCAGATAAGGTTCTTACTATGAAAGTAGATCTAGTAACTGTTCTAGCTGTCAGATTAGGTTCTTCCTATGAAAGTAGATCTAGTAACTGTTCTAGCTGTCAGATAAGGTTCTTCCTATGAAAGTAAATCTAGTAACTGTTCTAGCTGTCAGATAAGGTTCTTCCTATGAAAGTAGATCTAGTAACTGTTCTAGCTGTCAGATAAGGTTCTTCCTATGAAAGTAGATCTAGTAACTGTTCTAGCTGTCAGATAAGGTTCTTCCTATGAAAGTAGATCTAGTAACTTTTCTAGCTGTCAGATAAGGTTCTTCTTATGAAAGTAGATCTAGTAATTTTTTTTAGCTTTAAGTTAAGCTCTTTCTGTGAACATTGGACTTTAGCTCTGACTACCCTGGCAACACTTCACGCTACGCCACTTGAAACATCTATAATCCCGTGTTTTTTTTAATCCTACGAAAACGTTTTCCGTGGAGTTGAACGTGTGTGACGACAGTAAGGCGGTGACCGGGGGGCGGGGCGCGTGGGGTGTGTGTGTTTTAATAGGATCTCCCTTGATTTATGGTGATGAGTGGGCCAATTCGGCATGAAGCCAATTACGGAGACCTTGTCTGTTTGTGCTTTAACTGAGTGGAGTCATTATTTTTCCCGCGCTTTTACTTTCCATCAACTGAACCAGGACCTAGGGAAAACTAGTTTTACATCATTTAAAAAAATTGCAATATCCTTAAATATGAAGATGGGAAAACTTTATTTTTATTTTTTTACATAGAGGAAGTTTGGAAATTGTTTAAAAGATCTACTTCTATGTTTAAATTAATCTTGACGTTTAATTATCACCTGGACTTTTTTTTAAAAAATGTGGGTCTTAAATCTCCCTCGTCTGGCCCTAGACCTTTACATTCTGTTTATTCTGAAATGTAGTGAGCTTACTTTTCTTAGTTCCTCTATGTTGTAGCTCATAAGATAGAGTCATAGTACAATCATTCAAGGTAAGACTGCTACCTTTCTGGGTGAATGAAGTGTGTCTGAGGCTACAGAAGAAACTATTTGTGGATTTATTTAAAACTTTATATCTACACCTTGAATTTTTTACAAATGGAAATTTAAAGCAGCTTCTAAAAAGTACAATAATTTTTTCTTTTAACATCGATGATATTTTACTATATTATTATTATTATTATTTTAATTTTATAGGTATTGATAATATCTATCAATAGTGACAGGTTTAGCTAACAAAGATTGACGTATGAATACCTGAAAGTACATTTAATAACTTTTCTAGATTTCATATAAGGTTCTTCATATGAAAGTAGATCTAGTAACATTTATAGCTGTCATATAAGGTTCTTCCTATGAAAGTAGATCAAGTAGCTTTTCTAGTTGTCAGATAAGGTTCTTCTTATGAAAGTAGATCTAGTAGCTTTTCTAGCTGTCAGATAAGGTTCTTCCTATGAAAGTAGATCTAGTAACTTGTCTAGCTGTCAGATAAGGTTCTTCCAATCAAAGTATATCTAGTAACTTTTTTAGCTGTCAGATAATGTTCTTAATATAAAAGTAGATCTAGTAACTTTTCTAGCTGTCAGATAAGGTTCTTCTTATGAAAGTAGATCTAGTAACATTTATAGCTGTCAGATAAGGTTCTTCTTATGAAAGTAGATCTAGTAACATTTATAGCTGTCGGATAATGTTATTAATATAAAAGTAGATCTAGTAACTTTTCTAGCTGTCGGATAAAGATACTCGTGAGAAAACTTGGGGATAGATTATATATGGCCATACATCGAAGATATGCCAAGAAATCTCCAAAGGGAAAGCTTCACTTTAAAAACACGAAAGTGGCGAGAGTTTCTCGAGCTCTACCAAACAATTTTTTAAAAATAAAATAAACTTACTTCTAAGATTATTATATTAGAATTTACGAACTCTCAATATTGAAGTCGTAATCTAGGCCTATATATAATTTACGTCAATCGGTGGATAGATGGACGCTATTAATACAAGTTTTCCGATGCCATAAAAAGTGTTTGAGGTCTCTAAAAAAAAGTATTGATCTGTAGATTTGTACAAAAACCACAAATCATCTCAACTTACTCTGAGTTTTCCAACAAATCCTGTGACTTGTGCGGTTTTTCATCTGGTTACGACTCGTTATTAAACCGGGATTAAAAACCAACCAAGTATCCAGAGTTAAAAGAGCTTAAATATATTAATTTAACACGGGTGTGTATGACTGATAAGAATATACATTAATAAAAAATGCGGTTTTGTCTTTCATCTTTAATAACCAAGCCTTCCCTCCTCCTTTTCATTGTTCAATGTTTCTGTTTGGGTGATGCTAATAGCCACTTTGTGTCAACAAATCTCTTTAATCTTTTTTTTAAACCACGTTTTAATTATATTATTTTTATCGCGTCTTACTACCCCTTTTGGGTGTTACGCGTGCATTAATTATGTCAGTAAAGTAGGGGTGAGTCAGGTAGAATTTCAGATAAAATGTACGCACATATACATGTAGGTAGAGTGGTAATCAGCACACCCAACAAGGATTCGAGCCACGACTAGGTAATACAGCCTAATACGGGTGCGATGCAGTATTCAATGCATCCAAAGATGCCGTTCCCTTTATTTTTTTCCCCCTAAATTTCCCAGAGTTAATTTATTGACCCTGTACAGTGAGACTGGAGGAGAATATAAAGGATAAAGTGGACAGATTGCGTTAATAAAGAAGATGTTCAAAGAAAAGTTAAAGAAAACGGAACCATTGTGCCAGTGATTCTACGAGTAAAGGTAAACTGTGTGGGTCCTTGTTTTGAGAAGAAATGTCTTGCTGAGTGACGTCATAGAAGGCAAGGGGAAAGGGAAGGAAGTGAGCAGGAAGACTAAGAATACAACTGAAGGATGACCTTAAACAAGAATATAAAATAAAGTTTCAGGATATAAAAAGGAAGCTACCGATAGGAGTCAATTTAGACAAGGAAACAGATCTATCAAAAGACAGAACACCTAATAATAATAATAATCATTTCAATCTCTTTTATTATATTGCTGACAAAGTCGTAAGATCTATAACAGGCCATCACTGAAATTACACAAGGAGATGACAACCTACAGCTATAGTTAAACCTTAATTAGAATCATTTGCCTAAACTAAGAGCTTAAGATGAAAAACTGAAGTATAGAGATTTAAATAAAAAAAATATTGAAGCTATTTATATAAAACCAATTAAAAAAAGTAATGTTTCTAGATATCTTAATGAATAATATACAGTTACACAGATGTTTTATCTCAGGCATACACACACAGTTGATCACTCTTTAAAAAAAGACACGTTCCCACGGGTCGTGAACCACGAGTGTGAACCACTCTATCATGCTTGCCTTCCTCGGTCAAGCATTACACGTTCGCCGAAAAACTAGCGCAGAACATAAACGTGGTCATGTGCCGTGCTCTGAGCCAATCACAAGATTTCCGCTTAATTAATCGACGCGAGCTGTTCTGCTGAAGTTCAACTATTCTCTATTTTGTCCGCTCTGCCTGAGATGTTCGGTACAGGAGAACCAATCAAATCTCAGGACCAACCATCTCAAATCAGTGCGCATGTGCATTTGACAACGCATGCACTGTACAGCCAGAAGCTAGCAGACATCTTCGTTGGCCATTGTGAGGAGATTTGAAATAACCTGTTAATGTACAGCGTGTTTATCGATGTATTGAATTGTGCCATGACACAGCAATATAATTTGTAAACAACCATCGAGAGAATGATCTAAAATATATGTTTATCCACTAGAAAATAAAATATGTTGATAATCAACTGTTTTAAAGCGTTGCAATGCATCATGGGTCAACTTAAAGTGTGTGAATTAATGCCCAGATTCTGCTCTATATTTTTTCGGCGAGCGTGTGAATCAAGCTTTAGTGAAGAAGCCTAAACTGTTCACACAGGCGGAAGGCTGAAGGGTTCTGTTGAGGCGTGGCCATGGAAAAGCTAGTGGCTGATGGCTGTGCGGCTGTAGTCTTCTCAAACCACACCACTTTTGGTCTGTAGATGTCATCGGGGCAGATTTCCCCGACCTGCTAATTTCTTTAGTTCCTGGCATTAAGAAATTATCAAGATTTTAAACTTTACAATAAATTCTTTAGGTCCAAATATCGATATATTTAAAACATCACATATTTTCTTTGTTGCCGCTGCGAGCAAATCTTGATCATGGTACTGCTCCAAAGTCGGGTTGTTCCATTTGGGCTCCATTTCATACAATTCTAGAAAACGAAAGGTGCCACTGCCATTAAATTTCAGAATACTTTGCGACGACATTCTTACTTCGAGCCCGTACCACCCACGACTGAAAACTAAACATATTTGGTCCCGACACGACAGGGTCGTGGAGCCAATGACGTCATAGGCAATGTCCACGACACTAAGTTCACACGGGTAGTGTTGTGCGAAAGCGTGTCTCACTCCCCGTGGGAACGCGGCATAGCAGCCTTGACCAGTGGTGTCCAACCTGGGGGCCACGCAGTGTTTCGGGTGGGGTGTCAATGCTTGTTGGAGTGTTAGCTTTATATTTAACATTTTCAAGGGGTTTTAATGATCATAAAAAGGCGCGAAATTCAAATATAAATGCAAGTTGTTGCAAATGATCAGAACTATCAAGCTATACCACTCTAATAGTTTCTTGCTGACTGAGTTTACTGTGACGCTGTTAGAATAACATCACCTCCAAACAAGAATCGATGAGCACGCAGGCTCAACGTCATACTCTTTTGGTTTGGTTTGTCTGACGCGGGAAGTCAGGATTTGAATTCTGCCCAGGTGTATTGTGGGTAAATATTTTTAAACGGTTCTTCCCATTCTCCTTAAATACAAATAAGGGTACGTTCTCTTTAAATTCTACCCACTTTACTCGTGTAATTAATGGTGGGGAGACTCACTTCAATGGCTGCATGGTCTAAGGTGCTACTCTCGTGTTAGGTTAGACTGCCGATGACGGAGAGATCGAGGTTCGAATCTCAGTCGGGTGTATAAATAAAACCTTCCTCATCCCTAAAACCGTTAACGTAATTAATACATAAGCGTATAACCCAAACGGGTAGTAAGTTGAGATAGGGAAAAAAAGTGTGTAGACCAGCCGGGTAGTAAGACTCGGTAAAAAAATATTTAAAAACTGGGGTTTGTACCCTTATTGATACTGAAGGGGTCGCGACGTTTGAAGGGGGAAAATGGGGGCAAACCTTGAATCAGGGCGAAAACCACCGAAATAACCAATGAGACAAGCGCCGAAATCTGATGTTTTTAATTAAGTATGTTTCCAAGGTCAAACTATCACTAATTCATCTGTTGAGAGCATATACGTGTAAAAAAAACTACATCGAAACTAACGCTTGGGCCCTCCCATAGAATAAGAAGTCGTTCTAACAAAACAAAACAAAACACTCTCTGTCCGCGTCGCGCTGACTGTGAAATAGAGAGGAGACAAGGGGAAGTGTTGCTGTGGAAAGGTAGGAAAATAAATTAAAGGACAAATGAACAGACAAATTCACGTTTCACCCCAAGAGACTTACAGACCACTCCGTCACTCCCCCCTCTAACCAGTCAAACAGGGGAGGGGCGTGTTACCCCTCTAACTAACCACTGCAGGCACATGGACTGGGGCTCATAGACGTATAATAGGCGTTCATCACTGTTATAGATGGTGGGCATTTGTTCAAAGACATATAGTAGGTGTTCATTACTGCTAAAGATGGTGGGAATTTGTTCAAATACACATAATAGGTGTATCCTATTATTTATATAAAGGGTATTTTAAAAAACTAACATTTTCTTGAGGCTAACCTTGATAATATTTTATTATATTACTCGTATTATTACTATTTTATATGTATTGATGATATCTATCAAAAGTGACCTCTACATATCACGTGACTTGACGTATGAATACGTAAAATAATAGTAATAATAATAATAAT